>VXAL01017858.1:150088-188244 GCA_013399475.1 Chauna torquata | reverse complement strand
GGGCGGAGGGCCTGAAAAATATTTTGTTTTTATTTAAAAAATCGCTTTTTTTTTTTCTTCGCACACACTCCTAAATATACACTCTGGGAAATAAGCAAACAAATAGTTGTCTGCTGTTCTCGTTCTAACTGCCTTTTAAAAACGATACTCCTGTTAGTAGGGTCCGTAGTGAGATTATTATTTTTCACAGAATGGTTTGGGTTGGCAGGGACCTCAAGGACCACCCAGCCCCAGCCCCCTGCCATGGGCAGGGACACCTCCCGCCAGCCCAGGCTGCCCAAGGCCCCATCCAGCCTGGCCTTGGGCACCTCCAGGGATGGGGCACCCACAGCTCCTCTGGGCAGCCTGTGCCAGGGCCTCACCACCTCACAGTGAAGAATTTCTTCTTATATCTAATCTAAACCTGCCCTCTTTTAGTTTAAAGCCGTCACCCCTTGTCCTGTCACTGCACTCCCTGATACGTTTTTTACCAACATATACTTCACACATTTCAAAAGAGGAAGTTTTTCTGTTCTGTTCCTCCCTGTAGGCATATATATTCTGCTCAGGAAAATTATTTCCACCAGCTGAGGCAATCTGCAGGCTTGGAACTGAAGAAGCAAATCAATGATCCAATGTTGCTGTTTTTCAAGGCATACGGAGCCTTGTGTTTAGGTAATTGTTAAGAAGTGGTGGTATTTCCCTTCCCCTGAAATTTCGTATCTGTTCCACTCTGCTTTTCTTAGGTGAACTCTTCTGATTCTGCCTTTTAGTCTTAATCTTCAATAATGGGAGAGTCTTCTGAAAGTTTTCAGAGTAATAACAGTAATTTGAAGCATTACTATATTAATATAGATAAAGTGCTAGTTATATTTTCTGCGTGATTGCTTTCATTCCAGTATAAAAACATCCATTTTAGTTAAACTAATTGGTACTTACTGCTTTAACCTCTGAGAAGTCATTTTTTTTCCAAAGGATCCATCTATATAATTCCTGTGGTTCAAGTGCAACGCATAAAGACAGAACAGTAAAAAAGCTGTTTCCTCCATTCTTTGCCTTTGCGTCCAAGTGAAACTCTTAAATTCCCTGCCACTTCAATAGCTATTTAAGCTCAAAAGACATACATACTGGCTCATTTTTCTTCAAAGAAAGACCAGGATATTCTTAGGGGCCTTTTAAAAGTCGCTTTTTCCTGTGTTATCTCCAAGGTGGGATTGCAGATCTGTGCCTTGTATTCACTAAGCATATGGTAGAAGTGCGTGTGAGTACTCAGGAAAACATAAAATTTTCTTAAGCATTTTTCTGTGTTTCCTGCTACATATATTTGGGAACATTATCACAATTATATTTTTTCTTAGATTTTCCTCAGAATGTCTTATAACAGATGGGCCAATGAAGCACTGGCCATATAACTGTATTTCTACAGATACTAGAAATAAATCTTTCTTCAAACATGCCAAAAGTAGATGCCCGGAAGTCTGATACCAGTATAAAAGGAGAGCCCAGGAAATTGAGACCACAGTCAAATAGCCCACAGGAATTATTTGCATTTGTGTTTACCGTGGAAGATAGGGAAGAGGTTCCCATCCCCAAACCTTTCTTTGTAGGGAACCTGTCAAAAGTCCTGTCTTAATCTAAGGTGAATGTCAAAGAGACCATTGAACAGACAGAATGAACAATATCAGTTTGAAGGATTAGGTGGTAATTACCCAACCTCTTTAAAGGAACTCAGGAGCGAGATAGCACACCTACTAACCGTAACAAATAATATGGTTCTAGTGGGTACATGAATTCTTGGGAAGAGTCAACATGCCTTTGATAAAGGGATGTCCTGTCTGGCAGATCTACTGGAGTTCCCAAAGGAGTTAACAAACATGCAGAAAGGAGGGATCTCGTTGTTTAGATTTCTGAAAGTCCCTCATCAAAGCCTTATCAAGGGCTTTTAAGGAAACTAAGCAACTGTACCATAAGATATCTCTATTTAGATAAGTGGTTAAAAGATAAGAAACCAAAGATAGGAGTGACTGATCACTGCTTGGAAAGATCATCCATGGAGTTCTGCAAGAAATGGCCCCCGCTTTTCCTCATATTCTCAAATTCTGGAAAAAGAGATAAGCAGTGAGATGTTGAAATATATAACAGAATTATTCAGAACAGTAAAAATAAGGAGCAATTCCAGAATTGCACAAGGATCTTAGATGATTAGGTGGGCAATAAAAATGCAGGTATAATTAAGTGTAGATAAACATAAAATTATACATATCAGGAAAAAACCTGACCAATTCCACGTGTGAAATGGTGGGCTCTGAGCTGTTGAACAACAGCCTGAGTTGAGTCCTAGAGTTTACGAAGTGTCAGTTCAGAAATCAGTAATAACCAAAAAGCAAATCCATTGAGAACTATGAGGAAAACAATAGAGAATAATAAAGAGGACATTGCTGAATTACCATATAAATTCATAGTTTTCCCACATCTTGTCCTCCCATTTCAAAACAGTAAATAGTAGAAATGGGAAAGATTGAAAATGGGCATTAAGAAAGGTTAAAGGTATCACTAGCTGACACGATAGGGACTGATAAAGTAAACCAGGGCTTCTTCATTCGGATGAGAAATGATTGAAGAGAGGATGTACTACAAAGTCATTTGTGGTACAAAGAAGGTAGTCAGGAGTTCAGTGTGTGCTCTCTTCCAATTTAATAACAAGGGAACTGTTGAAACTGAGGGCACAGGATCAAAGTAAGCACAAGGAGGTGATTTTTCATGTAACAGCTAACTGAGTTCTGCACCTCCCTACCACAGGCGGCTGTGATGCCAAGAGTTTATTTGGACCCAAGGAGGCACTGGGCAAGTTCACTGAACAAAAAACTAGGGAGGGTCAATAAGTACACAGAAACCACTCCAGTAAAGGATATTTTCTGAGCTGAAACCGTCTGAAGGCTGGGAGAGTGTTTGAGGGAAGTATCATTTGTACTTGTCCCAGTCTTAGCATTCGCTAAGCACTTTAGAGCTGCTGTTCCAGGTTGAGAGCAGGCTAGAAGTGGCTTTGGTTTGACCCAGCACGGTTGTTCTTAAGTTAATGCTCATAGCTCCATACTCCTTGCTATGCCACGTAGCTTACAAAGTTATCATAGAAACACGCATGCACTGAGAATAGCTTATTGTGGTAGAGCTTGTAAGTGAAATGGGCTGTGTAGTTAGACCGTGGCTCAGGGTTAATTTATACAAATGACTTCTTAAGCGATTGCTAATAATATCTGAATCAACCACCCATCTGCAACGTCTCTGCAGGTCAGATACAAGATGCTAACTCACAGTTGGGAAATGTTGTAAAGAACTCTTCTGATGTATCATTCTCTTGTCTTTTGGTGCTCATTTATGCACACAAAAGGTGTAAAAATGCAGGCAAAGGTTTTTATGTTTGTTTTTTTTTTTTCCATGTGTTTTACATATTACTTGTCGGAAGTCATTTCAACAGTCAGAAGTTTGGCGATACATTAGTGCAGCGTTTTATCCACTTATCCAGGTTAAATTTGGAGTTGTAGAAGGAAAGAAATCTAGAGATGATTTGATAAATGTAGGTCTGTTTTAAGTACTATTTTGTCCAATTTGCTAGGTAAAATACTATCAAAAATAGTGCTACTGTCGCTGAAATTACTGAAAAATCAAACCTGCCCTGAACCACTCTTTTGCAACACTTTTATGTTCATTCGGAAAGATAATTTAGTTCATGTTTATTCAACACTTAAGCACTGTTTGCATGTTCAATTTGTCAACTTAAACAGAGTTTAGAGACTTCGATAAATTATTGAACAACAACATTAGATAGGAGAATTGGTAGTGATCATGTTACGGTATTCTTACGACGAGAAATCAAGTTTTATTTTCATGTATGTATCTTGAAGTAGATTCTGTGCTACCCTAAAGATTTATTTTGACTAGTTGCATGGGTGTTTCTGGAGCATCAGCATGACAGTATTCCAGACCCTAGAAGAAAACGTTAACAGGTAGCTATTTCTTCGATTAGAGATAATAAATTTTAGGAACACAAAGATCCCAAAAGACACAGAACACTTACAGCTCACTTGGGAGTGACTCAGTGTTCAGCAGCAGTTAGGACTGAGCAGAAGTCCTGTCTGAGGTGATGGGAGATTTACATTCTGTATCAGTGAGGAATTACATGTTACTTTTCAGTGTGCCTTTCTGCAAAAATAGTTTTTTTTTTCAAATATATGTCTTCTAAAGGAGGAGAGTTTACTAATTTACTTTCCAATCTGGCAAATGCTGAACAACGTTGATTTTGGTAACACTAGCAATCTGAGAAGTTATGTACATGTGGAAGTGTTTCAACGATCAGGAGACTTGTTTCATTTGACTGTTTTTCTTATTACGTGACTTTTCAAAATTTAACATATTTAGCACTTTTTTTTTTTTTTTAGATTGTGAAGCTGTTTTAGAGCTGTAAAACAAAAGGAACAAGGAAAAATGAAGGGGCTAATGAATTATATTACATAGGAACATTTTTATAGCTGATGGGTTAAAATATTTAAGCACTTGACAGAATGCTGAAAATATGCCCTGGATCTAGATGGGTAGTGTATAAATGGTATCTCATCCATAACAAGACAGAAGTTCTCATTATTTGAAAGGCAAATTAAGAGCATCAGGCTTTTAGCCAAATACAAGAAAATATAAATATGCAAAAACAAATGTGTACTGTACTTAAGATTATTACTACCTCGATTACATTTCTTGTTTAATATAAAGTCTGTGAAAATTATTTTTTTAGTGGATATTTCTACACAAATCCAAACCTCTTCCTCTTTTTCTGATGAGGAAGAATGTTTATGTTTTTTTCTGCAGTAAGAAAATAAAATAGTGGTCAGGGGGTAAAACTGTTTCATCAGGTCTACTTACATTTGGTTATAACTTTGGAGTTGCTTTGATGTGATTGTGTGCCAGAGGCAAGGAGTCTAGAATTAAAAGGCTTTCTGAACAGGTCTTACAGACTACTCCACTACGAGGCAAGTCCTGACCTTCTGAGGAAAACGTACAATGAGTTTAAGAAGAGTTTCAAGCCTCTTCCTGTATTTCTTTCCGTGATTCTTCTTCCCTCATCGATAGTGTTGTAAAGGAAACAGTCTGCATTTAAAAGATTTCCCAAAAATATATGAAGAGGACTGTCTGGTCACAACCAGGACGTTGTACAAAGGTTACCAACCTGCACTTTGATGTAGTCAAAACTGGCTGCTCCATAACTGATGGATGAAAATTGTTGTCAAGTTTCTTAGTAAATACGTCTTGAACTCTCACTGTTTAAATGTTATTCTGTTAATTGTTTATTAGACAATGAAAATAGGATTGTATTATCATCAGTAAATGGCCAAGAGTAACATTTTAGGCGTTCTCCAAAATACTTTGCTGACAGAAGATTTTCCTTTTATGATAAAGTCAGTACATAATAAAAAACAGCTAGTTGGTAATGTGAAGTTAAAAATATGACAATTGGCAAGTCATTAGAAATATATTCTGACTTTTATAAAGTTTTAAGCTACTTGAAATAATGCAATGTTATGGCATTTTCACACAATGAAATCTATGTGAGGTCTTTGCTTTTGCAGAGACTGAATTTTGAAAGAAATGTAGTTTATCTTTCAGGGTAATGGAACTAAAACAATGTGACGTAACAGACAGATTCTGCAGGGTATTGTAAATTATAAATGCCTATTTTTCAAACTCTTTGTGTGCTTAGCAATTACAACTTGCTTGCAGAATCAGTCTTTTCTAAAGGTTCCTATGTAAGTGAAAGTTGATAGGTGAAATGTGTGCTGACTATTCTAAAATAGGCTTAGATATGTAGATATAGTATACAAAGCTGCAGCTGCAGCTGAGTTAGTCATAGGTTCCTTTTTTCAATCAGTGGAGAAAAACAGGCACTTCTAGGGTGTAACCCTTTTAATTAAGGATTTTTCCCCTCCCATTGTACAAGTAATTGTTCAACATGGCAGAAGAATTGTGTTGTGTGAGTAAAGATCTTTGGCTTCTTTCAGAATTGTTTTCTGTAAAACTTATCAGAAATTCTAAAAGTGATGTTTCAAAGGAGTGAATATTTTCAAATGTTAGCCATCTGAACTCAGTAAGCTTCAGAAGCAAGCTTGCAGTTCAGAGGAAACTCTGTGAATGACTTTAATGAATTAGAGAAATGAAGAATGATGAAAAATGTTCATGGAAGATTAATTCTTCGGTTATTATCAATACAAAGTTTTTGTATAATAGTACACCTATTATGAATTTTAAGATGATTAAAGAAGTTGAACCTAAACAAGCAGTAATGTTTTGGTCAAAATGATTCGGAATAAAAAATAAGCATTATTGAAGTCAGATCACAGAAATTCAGTATTCAAAACAAAGAGGCAGAGTACCTAGTAGGTCAAACTTGTTTCAACTGTATTTTCTTAAGGAGAATAATGTACTCTCAGACTTGTGCAAATGATTTACTGGACCTTTATTGTCCTGAAAAAAGAGTGTCACTGGCCATCTCTTAAAGATGCTGAACTTACTGCAAAAGATACATTTTATTGTTTGATCTGTTTGGAAGAAAAGTGGACTTGATGCTGAGTTGGAAACAACTTGATGCCAGTATCATTGTCTGTGGTGGAACAGTGCTTGTCAGGATGGTATTCAGTTTAAAATGAGGATGTCTACATAATGACTAAGGTCCTAATTCATTTGCTTAAACTCAGGTTTTCAGTGCAAGCTGAGATTCTTTAAGGTACTTGGGAAATCTGAACTAGACTATTAGTTGTTACACAAGAGCAACAGGATATTTGTGCCTTCCTGGAACAGTATCTGAAAGCAAGGTGAGATCCAATACTGCATCTCAGAGGGTACTAGACGTGTGCAGGTAAGTGACTTAAGCCTTAGGCTGGACATGTGGAGCGCTGGGAATTACCCTGCTCACCTACAGCAGATGCCCACATTCAGTCAGGTGAGCAGCTTTGTAGACGCCATTGACCCTACTGGCCAGAGGCTGGTTCACCTGTCTGCACTGGGCAACTGCTGTAATTTCTAATACTCTAGAGTGTCAGACGTTGGCAGTGTGTTACGGCTTGAGCACTTCCCTTCTGGTTGTCTAAGCTAAGCAGCTTATCTGGCTGAGTCCAAGGTCAGCTCCTTCACTGACAAGAGCTGTTGTGAAGAAAGCTGGAAGGAAGACCGACCCCTCCAGCTGTCCTGGGGCAGCAGTGGCCAGCTGCTCAGCAAGCCAAGGTGAGCCAGGAGCAGAGCGTGGTGACAGGCAGCCTTAGCAGTCAGCTCACCAGCTGGGAGCTGGTAGGGAGAGCAGCCGGCTAGGGTCAAAACTGAGCCCCAAGGCAGTGATCGGGGTCAGACGCAGTCCGGTGGTATGTAGTGACAGGGCGGGTCTGCGCTCGAGCAAGAAGATAAGCCAAGGAATCCGGATCGGGGCCGCAGCCTGGGCATGGGCATGGGCCTTGCTGCGGTGTGGTGCGGGGGGCTGCTGGCAAAGCCTGGGCTTCAGAGCAGCTCCCACGGGAAGGGGGAGGCAAGCCCTCACTTCGAATACTTCGGGGGATCTCCAGGAGCACTAGGTCCCTGTGTGTGAATTTGGTCCTGAATGATTATGTATCAGACCAGCCTATCCTCTTCACTGGCAAATAATAATAAATCTGTCCAGATCTTCAGTCATATTTGTTCATACCTCTTTGAGGACATGGGCAGGATGCTTATCAACAGGAACTGTGAACGCAGTTGTCTCCATGACGATGCTAAGACAGAGTTTTCATATGTACAACGTACATCAAAGATGCTAAGACAGAGTTTTCATATGTACAACGTACATCAAAACTTTAAATTATCATCACCGTGTTAATGACATCGCCTCTACACTCTACAGGACTTGTAAAGAGTTGAATCTTGCAATCCTGGAGAAGCATATATAAGGATATTTCTATCCATAAAAGTCACCAGGCAGAGCCAGCAATTCAGTTGTATCCAGTTTTGTTGATTTTGTTGTGCTGATGTGTTTCAAACTCTTGTATTCACAAGAGAGAATTTGCATTCAATATAAATAACATATTGATGTTCACTGGTAAAGAAAGTTTGGGTGTTTCCAAAGCTCTAGGGTGCAACCCAGTTCACTATAGCAGTACAACATAACGTGTGTTTAATAGCCTTGCTTGCCTTATTACTGAGACTTGCAGAGACGAAGCAATTTATTTGTTTGCTCAGTTACTGTACCAGCATGCCAGTGCTATCAAAACTGCCTGGGTTGGTAGGCGAAGGTATTTCCTGTGCAAACAGAGATCTTGGAAATGTTCCAGCATTTAAGCTGCGCTGGGTGATGGAGGAGCCCAGCAGGCTAACTGTGTTGGTAGCAGTCGAGCTGTAATGCAGTCGTGAGCAAATTGCAATAACTTGAATAGTGTTTGGATTAAGTTACCTCAAAGCTTCAGACATGAATGGGTCCCCCGTAGGCCCTATGCCAGCCCAGTGAGGATGCGTCAGATATTCTGGGGCGTTTAAAATGGCTGTGTAAGCCTATGTTTAAGTGACTAAGTAACTCCTAGTAGAGCCTGAAGAAGTATTCTGCCGATAAAGTGTGCCTCTACACTACGAGGCAAGCTGATTAACTCTCAGGTTCCAGTCCCCGAGTCATCTGGTGGCCTTTACTGGGCTTGTTCCAGTATGTGAGTGTTTTTCTTGCACTGGGGGGCGTGGAACTGAACACTACTCCAGGGATGCAGTCTAACAGCTGCTGAACAGAGGGAGGAAGTTGCTTCCCTTTACCTGCTGGCTACACTCTTGCTGTTTCAGCCCAATATGTGGTAGGCTTTACTTGATACAAGGGCTCGGTATGTAATTTATTGTTCACAAGGACTCCCAGACCCATTTCTGCAGGTGCCCCCCAGCCTGCACGGTTGCATGTGGTTGTTCCATTCCAGAGGCAGGACTTTGCATTTGACTTTGTTAAACTTCAGGAAGTTTCAGCCAGCCCACTCAGCCTGTCCAGGTCTCTCTGAAGAGCAATCTTGTCTCCAGCATATCAACCACTTCCCCTAGTTGGGTAATATCTACAAATGTAGTGTGGGTGCACTCTATTCCGTCATCTAGATCATTAATAAGGATATTGAACAGTAGTGACCTGAGGCATGCCACCAGTAATCAGCCACAAGCTGGACCTGACAAGCCACTCATCCACTTTATTACCTAGTTATCCAGTCCTTGCGTCACCAATTTGGCTACCGTCAGGACGTACAACGTCCACTGCTACCCTCGCACACAGCGTCATCTCACTGTGGAAGGCATTAGGTTGGTCAGGTGCAGTTTGCCCTTGGTAAATCCATACTGGCCAATCTCAGTCACCTTCTTGACCTTCATGACTTTAAGGAGTATTTGTGCCAGAACCCTCTCAGTGACTGAGGTTAGGCTGACTAACCTGTGGTTCCTTTGGTCTTCGGTGTTGAAGTTGAGTGTGATTCTGCTCCACGGCAGGGCCCTCAGTGCTCCCTGCCAGTTATCTGTGGGGTTCAGACATTTCTCACCTAACTCCCTGCAAACTCCCTCCAAAATCCAGCCATCCCTCATGGATTTTGTCTTCTCACACTGTTACCATGCCTGACAATTTTTCATGTCGTGTCCATCCATGTCCAGAGATGTTCCATGTGATGTTCAGTTAGCTTTGTTAGGTTACGTTATATGGTGGGGCAACCCCAAAAATGCATCCTCACAAAAGGATCCCCAGCTCCTCCCCAGGTAGTCAGAGGCGAGCCATTAGCCCCATGGCTGGGTGCGAAGCCTGTCGTGGTGAGTCAACAGGGAAGGCTAAATCGGGCATCTTTCAGACTGAGGGGGATTACGGCCTGGGGATATGGGACACATAATGGGACGCAGAGGAAGAGCATTTGGGGATTTTACAAGATTTGTTATGAGATATTTAGGGGAAGAAGCAGAGGTGGGGAAAGGGAAGGATCAAGGCAGTTTGGGGAGGAACAAGCTGTAAAAATAGAGTTATAAGGAGATAAAAGGGGTTGGTTGCCTGTAAACAGGCTGCTGATCAGTATGCTTGTCTAGCCATGCCTTGCATCTGATCAACACAGTCTCAGTAAACTCCATTTCTAACCATTCTCCTAGATGAGAGGCTCTCCATGGTGTGTGTATGGAGGTCTAGGTGCCTGCAACTGGAGGGGGGACCAGAGGTCTCAGGGACTTATGTGTCCATGGTGCCAGCAGCTGGAGCGAGTGAGGGTATGTCGGTAAGTGGCAAATATGAAGAGAACAGGAATTTTTATGCAGCCATAGTCCTTTTAACATGTATCATCTGCCTGCAGACAACACCATCCCAGGCCCCTTGTAAAGTCCATAAGCCCTGGGGTGCCATATTGGAAAGGGGTGAATTTTATATATTGAGACTTATTCCTTGATAAAAAGCAGTGCTAAGATGTATACGCCGCCATGGTGGAATTCACAGCTGCACTTTCCCCCAGCAGTATCCCCAGATTCTGCATTGGAAGAGTAAAGCATTTTAACAGAAGTGTTCATTGAAGTGAACTTAAGAAAGTACAGGGCCATGCCAGGAGAACGATCTATACTATCTGCTAGGAAAAGCCATGATACTTCAGTGGTAGTTTGTCATTTAACGGTGATTCTCTGTCATGCACACTTATTTGGAATTATGCATGTAAGCCGTATCATCTTTGTCATGAAAAAAACACAGGGAGAAAGAGCTATTGTTGTGTATGCAGTTACAGATATATGAGAAATACGCTGGGAAGAAAAAAAAATACAGACGCTATAGTCCAATGGACATGCTGTCCCCACAGAGCACAAGTCAGGTTTGCATCCCTACTCTATTTAATGTGTTATTTATGAAAAATTGAACAGCTTCAGTGGGGAATGACCGAAAGAGATTGATCTTACAATACCGGTAGTCTGGTGTTTGGGACATAAATCTGGTGGTAGGAGACTTCAGCTGAGTTCTGTGTTTTGGACCAAGAAAAGGCAATTTAAAGGCAGATGTCCACTCCTGTGGTGGATGCCCAGAAAACAGACACAAAGGAACTGCTCTGAAAAATTGCCAGAAATTGTTGCAATTAATATTTCATTTTCATGAATCTCTCTTACACTGTTCTTCATTTTCGAAGAGCATCCGAGAATGCTGAAATGTGTCCCTTTGGAGCAGCCAGGCTCAACTTTTCAGAAGAAGCTGGCAACACTGATTAATGTCCAGTCTGATGAGCACTACCTGGGTCAGAAGGACTGTGTACAAGCTACTGAGATCTATAAAATGTGTTAACATATACAGCAGATAGTAAAGAAAGTCTTTTTAAAAATCTGAATCAATATCTCATTGATAGTATCTATATATAAATTGAGTGAAATTGTAGTTAGTTTCATGTCCTCAAAAATGTGAAAAATAAAATATTTACTGATTTTTGAACACCAAAGAATTGTCATAGATGAATTCTTAAATCATGTTTCTGTCATTTGGAGGAATAAGAGCCAGAAACAAACATGAATACAAAAAGGAAATACAGTCGTGTTAGCCAGTTTTGTACTTATTTATCCACCCAATAAAATGTATCAAATTGAGAAATATTTATAATCCATATGTAATAAAGTAAATCATCAGAAGAGAGTATCATGGCTCAAATGTAAATATCAGGTCTCACAACAAAGAAAATTGCTTAGGTATGGTTTTCTGTGAGCAGTAGATGTAGGTTTTAAAGCCCGTGGAATATTGGTTTCAAAAAGCTCACATTTACATTTGGGAATGCTTGCTTCTCAGGTCCACTAAATTGAGATCATTTTGCTGAAAAATGCAGAAAATAGCGTTGAATTAGATATGAATTCCATCTGCACTTTTACTGGCAACTAATAATATGCAGCATATTACAAATTTAATGTCTAGCAAGCACATGTCTCTTCATATAAATGGAACTGCTATTAACATTTTCCAGGATCACACTGATTTTTGGAGATTGGCCATCTTCTTATTTTTTTGTACTTGATTTCCTCCGTGTTCCTTCTAGTTGTTTACTCCTAATAGAAAAAGTGGTAGCCCTGTCATTTCAGATAATTAATGATGCACGTGAAAGATCAGTGAAGAATCTCCTTTGCTGAATATTCGTAATTCCTTGGATACTGAGGTAGCTGTTCTAATGGGGTAATCTGTCTTTGGTGTAATTATAAAGGTAGATAGGAATTGCATTAGAAAAAAATGACTCTGTATCTGTCTTCTGTGGTAGATCTCACTAGAGAGAAATAAGAGGCTCTTGATACTTATTAAAACTGTTGTCTATATACGTTATTTTTAATTGCTTCTTATTTTATCGGGTAATACTAAGATTGGGTCTTTTTTTTTTTTTTTTTTGGAAGATCTTGATTCATGTGATCATCAGTGTACCCCTCTTCAAGATGACAAGAGCAGTGAAGTCACAACAGTGGTATGAACTGGTACTATTTAACCATTGATTGTTAAGATCCAGTAACTATTTTCCCAGCCTACACACCAGCATACTATTTTTACATGAAACTACTAATACTGAAATAGCTGGCATGATGGGTTGGCGTCACTAATTTTTTTTCCAGAAAAAGTCATAGAAAAGGAACGAGACAATGGACTGATGAAAATCGGAGATCTATATCCCCCAAACAGAGTCTCTGTAGGACGGAAGAAATATTCACTCTATACCTACATATGAATAGTGAATAAATATTTGCTTTTTGTGGGTAATTGTGTTCCAAAGTGATGACGACTCATTACAATGTGACACCTAATGATGGGTTTGGCCTTCTCTCTTCCTAATGAGGAGTAATTGATACTATTTAAAATAAATAAATTTGTAATATCATTTAATGCCAGTTCATGTGTAGTGCTTTTTATTTGTGCACCTCCTTTTGTTTTTACATGTTTTTGTTTGGTGGTGAATCTCATGGTCAGGAAGTAGAAGTAATGAACGAGCAATAAATCTGTACCAATGTTTTGGAAAAATCACCAGATATGTAGCATTGTATAAGCTTGAAGTTTGTGTATTTGTTCAGGTTGCCACTCAAAGATTTTTAAAACTAACAGGTGAAAATGTGCAAACTCTATTTTCTTAATTTCATTTACAAAATAGTAATTCTGAATGGAAGTCAGTATTCTCAGGATTTTCTTTAGTGTTTTGTGTAGAAAATGACTAGATTTGAAATATTCTGATAGAACTTTCTTCTCCAAGAAACTGAAAGTGTTAGCAACATCTGAATTCTCTTTGGCCCTGTGACTCTGCCATTTTTTTGTTTTAAAAGCCTTAGCCTCTTCCCAAGAGATAAGCAGTATTGCTGTATCTCATTAACTGCAGCCTCCAAAACACAACAAAAAAATACTGCACAATTAAAGTCAATGTTTAAGTTTTGCAAGATTTGGGAGCTTCTGAGTTATTGTAATGTAGAGATAAATGTACTTTATTGCTTTTAAGTTTTAAATAACTTCAGTGCTGGAAATTAGCTGCTTTGCTGAGAAGTAGTAACCTTGATAAAACTGCATTTTTTTTTGAAATGGTGAAGAAACAATCCACTCGATTATTTTTGGAACCGGAATGTAACTACAACAAAGGACTGGTGAGGCATGCAAAGTAATACTTGTGGAGTTCAGGTTTTCCGAGTAGTGCCTCAGAACCTCTGTGCAGTTTGTCTGACTGCTTTAAGGCTCAGCTTGTTAAATGAATCAAGCTATTTCTTCACGTGCACAAAAATGAATCTAGTGTTTTCAGATTTGGTTATAAGCTAGAGCTGGTAAAAATACAAGCTTCTGAATGGGGAAAGATTTTTGAAGAGGAGGGGAAAGTATCGGAGCATGAAGATGGAGAAAACTACTTGTATAGTGAAATATGGTACTCCAAATAGAAGAGAAGCCTGTTAATTTGAATATATCAACTTCAAATGCTTAGTACAAGAGCTTTAATTGTAAGTAGTCCTCTGTCTGAAAAAAATTAGTCAGTCCGGGCTTAAATTATCTCAGTAAGCCAGGATTCTACCCAGGATGTTTTCCTATAATGCTGTCAGTAAGAGAATTCAAATAAGTCCTGTAACATACTTTAAAAAGCGTCTTTTTATTTTGGGGATCTCAAAACACTTTTTAGGCAGCTGACCACTGTATTCTACAAGTTCGGGTTTGTTACTTGTTTTCAGGTTGTATAAATAAACCAAGGTAGTTCTTAGTCTCTCTTTAGCTTTAGATCTTTCTGGCATTTGGCATTAAAATGAGAGATTATAATAGTAGGGTTCCACATCTAACGTGTTTCTGTAAATGATATATCAAAATACCATGAAACAAAACTAATTTGGAATATATAATCATTCTGCTGGTGAGAAGCTGTTTTGTTTTGTTTTGTTTTCCTTTTACTGCATAAAGCAGGATCCACAAGCCCAAATTGTTCATAACTGGCATCTGTTTAACTTACATACTTATTGATATCTTTACAACTTGATTGTTGAGAGTAGGTCTGTACAGGCATAGGTGGCTGGGATGTTTTAAATATGTGAAGACGTGATAGAGAGAATATCGCACAGATCATTCAACCTGCACTGGACCTGTCTTTGCAGCACTGAATGAAAAAAAAAAGTTTATTATGTAAATGTGGAAATTTTCTTTTACTTCTGAACATCAATGTCTAACTACATGACAGAGATTCAAGCCCTTCAAGAACTTGCTGAAGTGGGAAGGTCCTGTTCTTCCTCCTGCCTTGCATCTTGCCACATGATCTCACCTGCTTCTTTGCAAAGGCTCTGAAAACCTTCCAACTCCATACATGCCTGATTCAGCTTTCTAAAATGACAGAGAAATAACAGAGCAAAAATGTGAATAATTTTTCCCTGGGTTAGTGAATCAAATCATTTTACCTTATGAGATGAAAGGTCCCAGAGCTGACTCAAGGCAGCTCAGGACCTTGTTGCCAGGAGTGGAGTGATAACAAGTCACTTTTTTTTTGTAGCAACAAGCTGTTAGAGCAGCCCGGCCACGTATGTAACATTACCCTTGGCACAGCTGATGGAACTTGCCCAACTTATCAGTTTTGTGTTAAGTACCCATAACTGGAGAGCACATGAGCCAATACCCTAATGCTGTATGCTACTCTAATTATAAATTATCCTTGCCAGTTGCTGCAAGTGATTCCTTCCAGACTGCAGTTGTTAAAGGAAATGCTGCTCTTTTTGAATACTGCTCTTCATTGTTTTATTTGTCATCATCACCGTTGGACAGGTGTATCTCTGTGTATTGTGTAAAGCAAAATAGTTAACATCTGTCATGACCAATCTGTTCTCTCGTTCACAATCTCACAAAGGGAGCATTGAGTATTTAGTAAAGCTCTTGGTTTTGCTAGTGTGTCAGGGTGAGATTAAGAGCATCATCTTTGATATTTCAGGTAGAAGCTTGGAGAAATGTAAGCATCTGTCTTCCAGAGAGGGATTTGAATTGGCAAGTTTCCAGCAACGCATACCATTGACGGAGCTTAAAGTCATTCAGCACCTAAGCAAACGTGCTTGATTAACTGCAGAAGCGCTCTTTGTCTAAGCCTATGAGCAGGAGCTAGGTACTTAAGCAGTCATGATTCAATGCAAGAGTTGTGGTACAGTGAGAAAAGTAAACAGCCAAACTCCTTCTCTTCCAAGGCTAACTCCCTCCTTCCTTAGCAGTTTACACAGTTGGTGCCTGATTTGTCTCTTTTTTAAATGGTTGACTTTGCGGTAATGTGTGCGTCAGAACTGGCAAGAACGTGAACTGTAGGAACTCTGAAGCTGTAAACGAATGGATATCATATGTATAAGAACACCTATATGTCCATCAATGCATTATAAAGTAAGTTAAACATCTACCTAAAGAAATTCATACACTTCCAGTTGTTTATAGGTTTGTATATAGATGTGTGATGACTGCAAATATTTCAAAATTTTCTAAAAAGATTATCCTTTCTCATAGTGCTTTTTATAGGTTAAAAAGGTAACTTCATGTTGAGAAGATTGTCATCTGTTCTTTTCAGATAGGCACGTGAGACAACCCAATCAAACTCTGAGATACTTACAAAAGCTAGAAAGAACAGTGACTCAAGCCAGTGAGCTATCAGCAACATGATGCAGATTTGTCTAAATCCTTTTGGATTTTGGATCTTTAAGTGCCACATGACCACAACTTTTCTGACAGACTGTTTATAACTTATGGAAGTGTTTTCTCTGCTCTGATGGACTTAGCCGTTCCTTCCATTGTTTGGGTTAAGACTACACTCCTGAGCAGTACTTTGTCTCTGTCAAATCCATGACTTCTGCCTGTAGAGAAAGACAGCACTATTTTTATGAACACTCAATCAAAATAATTCATAGGATAATTCAGGCTGGAAGGGATCTCAGGAGATCATCTAGTCCAACCTCCAGTTTGCACAACTTTTGCCGGGATTTCGATGCCCTTCTAGAAGAGAGTCAGCTATCATCTCAAACAATTCTCTAAGCTTTGCTAGATACTGGAGGGTAACAAGACTGCTGTCTTCAGGTTTTCTTGTGCATTTTCATTTCATAGTGAAGTATAGCACCCTTTTGTAGAGTCCTTTACAATGCCTAAACCATGTTCTTACTCTTTGCAAGAGACTCAGTTGATTCACCACTTTCAATGAGTTATCCCATAATTCTCCAGATAGAGAACAACGTACCATCATTGCCTTAGCTCCTTTAAAGTTCACAATGCTCTGTTACGTTCGGTCATCCCGAGCTCTTCAAGAATAACAGGAACCTATTAAAAGGTGGCAGTACTGACAGTAGCACTGTCCTTTGTGCTTGAGGACTTTGGCATAACCCTTAGCACCCAAACAAGCTTTTTGAATCCTTGTTCAAGATGTGAAAGCTGTCTTCTCTCTCCTTTTCATATTTCCATATCAACACAGCTCCAGTGAAATGCTGTCAGGTTTGTTGCTCCAGACAAGTAGGTACACAGCATCATATCCTGAAGTTGCACTATTCAGTTTGAGCCTCTGTTGTCCTTTAAATTTCTCAGGGCAGGAGGGAGATTCCAACCAGAACCTGCTGCTGCTGCAGGTGAACATCCTACCTGGAAATATCAAAACCAAACTGAAAAATAGTTCAAGAGCAAGCTTCCTAATAGCTATTTGCTAGTATTAAAGAACAGTGGAAGCTAGAAAACTACTGAGGATTTAAGGAATTTGAACATAGTTCTTCAGAAACTCTTATTAAAGTTTGTCATGGGCAGTCCTGTCACCTTATTAGGAAGACTGGCTTACCATCTTGTTTCAATCAGGTTATCTCATCAGAATTATTTTGTTTACCGTGAGTCAGAACCCTGTCCAGCAGAGAGCCCAATTGCTCGATTTCTTTGCATCATCCAGACCTTTCAAAAAGGTGATAATGCTTATCACACGCTTGAGGGCAAGGAGAGTAGTAGCTTTACTTTACATCAACAGCAGGCTTACAGAGCAGACATCTGGACAGAGTTTCAGATGACAAAATATTCGTTCTGAGTCTATTCCTAAATTAAATGGGTGGGACCCATTATTCGTTCCTGAACCCAAGCGGCAAAACACTGCTCCAGTCCATATGGTTAAACTCTTTCATTCTCTAAGCCAGAGTGTGTGCATCCCAATAGCTTATTGAAGTTGTTCCTAACCCATATTATACGCCAGATTGTGACTAGGAATTGTCTGAGACTGTGGGTAGCTGACTTGGGGCAAAACCACACCAGGAACTGTGCAAACAGTTTCACAATGTAGACAACAAGGAAAATGCCAAGCCCATTGCTCTGGTGCTGTTTAGTTCATTGGTGTGGAAGGAGCTCTGGGTCTCGAGATGAATGCGGAAAAGTTCCCCTTGAGCCAACTAAATGGCTGGAGTTCTAGCTTTGACTTGGGCTGGCCTTTCATGAGTTTGATTTAAATTATGCTGGGGCTTGTTTTGTCATTCTGGGTTTTATAGCTACAGGTACTTAGGTGATAGTGAAGATGCAGAGCATGGAGTTGGTCAATGTACCAACTCACCTGATCACTTCATCACTTGATCATGTCACTTTTGTAGAAAGTCCGGAATTTTTTTATCAATGGCAAACAGGGAGAAGGGATGTATCAGAATGCCTTTCAAATCATCTTTGCTACCCACGTTAGTAGTTATGGTTACCTCCTTGCTCTGTTGGAAGGTTCATCCCAGTGACCTAAAATTCAAAGTTTGTGGTGCCTGGGAATATCCCGAAGTTCTCCATGATAAAGATCCATCAGCCAGAGACAATAACAGACAATATCACTGCTATAATATCAATAAACAAGGACTGCAAGGATCTTCTATAACAGCAAGCATCATTAAGCATCAATTAAATTTAATAAATATTTTTATCATTAAAGTGAATGTGCAGGCATTACCTCATGTCATTTTATGATTTCCATTGCTGAAAAGTAAAGCTTTCCCGTTACTTGATTTTATGTTTCCTTCCTGCTAAGAATTTCTCTTAACTCAGATGTGTTGTAGATGGGGAAAAAACAAAACAAAACAAAACAAAAAAAAAACCTTCAAAGATTTGCTCCCTGGTACAGAGATAAGTGGTGTGGTGTGACAAATTAGCTGTTTCATACCATGCGTACTTCTTTACAGCTCAATACTACACAGTACTCATACTGAAATAAAGGCTTCATCCTGTAGCAATAGAAAAAGGGAAAAGAAGATCACGTGTCGCATTATCCTCATTTATTGATGATTAAGGCCAGTGTAGTATATTTATTAAGAACAGGACATTAGATCAAGGTTTTATCAGTCTTAAGGATACTATACCCAAAGACTTTTTTACTTACGTAACAAAAGGCTTTCCACTTGCGTTGTCCTAACTTGTTGCCAAATGATGATATGATAGGAGTATTTATGAATTTATCAATGTGTTGATCAGCTCAAATTCAGATGTGAAAGAAAAGGAATACAGAGAAGTAATAATGAAAAATTAAACACTCTGTGTGCATCACCTTTTTAAATCTTGCATTCGGAGGAATCTTCTCTAGTCCTACTTAATACATTTAAAATCATCTCTGTTGAGAAGAGGAGCACGTGCTTTACATTAGCACATACTTGAGTTAACATTGTGCTTAATACTATCCTGAGCAGGGATATTATGTTGAATCACTGCTATAAAGAAGAAAGGAAACCTTGGTGTTTGCACTGCAAAACTAAATTTCTTTCATTTCTGGAGATACAGTCAGCTGATCTATAGCTGACCAGCACAGAACAGAGAAGGGTATTTCCTTCAGGTGTCTTCCCTCCCAGCTGCGTGCTATTCCATTTACTTGATGCTTACTAAAATTAGGCACTACAGTTCAGTCAGCCAGAAGAAAACTATCTCAGGAAAAAAAAAAGAATTAGTGGATTTAATTGTACCAGGTAAAGCACTGAAAGTGCACATAATAATTACTGATAACCTAGATTTACTGTGTAAGAATGCTGCTGAAGATGCCTTCAGACAGGTTCTTCTCTCTACTGAAGTTTCATCACCAAAAATCACACCTTTGACACTAAGCTTCAGGGTAGAGCTTTGACTTGGAACCTCTGTCAGACCCTCAAAACTCCTCTAACCTCTCTTCTAATTCTAATCACTCCATAAATAAGAAGATATATATATAGGGCTGAACTATGTCATGCCAAAGATCCATCTAGCCAATATCTTAGCGACACTGGCTGATACCAGATGCTTAGGCAAAGAGCTGGAGGAGCAGAACAAACATAAAGCTGCACGGTAAATATGTGCAATAAACCCTCCTAATGCCTGGAAGTCAGTTTGTGCTTTAGGGCCTTCCTGAAAGATGACAGTATCCTCAGCTTTGTGCTCAGTAGCTTCCAACAGACCCCATCAAGTCCACTCAGATCTTCTTGTCTGCTCTTACAGTCCTGGAATCTTTCCCCAGCATCCACTCTATCCCTTGCAACCTCCCTTATCCTTACCATCACTCATAAAAAAATGAACTTACCCACAAAGTGCTGAAGTCATCAAAATACTAAACTTTGATGCTCTGAGAACAAGGACAAAAAGGCTATACACTGATTAAATAAACAGTCCTAGAGCATCAACCCAGACTTTTTCCTCCTTTTGTCTATGCAGTTGAATGTTAGCACATGTTAGCACAGTAGAATTTTAGTCAATGTCAGCACAGTCTAGCACAGCACCAGTTTGCACCAGCCCATGCACCTCATAGCAACCCTTACACGTGGTTTGGAAGGTCAGCATGGATGACGGACCATGTTCCATAGGCAGCATGGATGAGACCTCTCTTTTTTAGAGTATGAAAGAGTTTTGCCTTATGGACACAAACGGGGCCACTTAAGTTGGCCTTGTGGTATGAGAGATGGTCCGTTTTCTTTCCTGGTAGGAGCAGAGTACCGGTACTTGCTCCTAGTTCTTTGAGCAGGAGCACAGATATTCATTTTTGCCTACGCTTGTGAGAAACCCTGAGATGGCCCTGGCTTCAGATGGTTCTTCAGAGAGCAAGAGTCCTAGACTCTGACACCAGGACTGTGCGAGTTCTGAAACAGAATTCATAGTCCCTGCCTCTGAGATCTAGCAGCAGGTGAAATGTGGCATTTTGGATGGCAGCTGTAGACTTTGGCGTCTCAAGCCAAGTTTTGTAATTGGTGTTCTACGGTACTGCTCTGATACCAAAACCTAATCAGCCTCCTCATTGCCATTAACTCCAATCTCCATGGTTTTTTTGTTTTTGCTTTTGCTTTTTTTTTTTTCCTTCCCTTACAATTAAAGTCTTAACTCATAAATTTCAGGTTTTTCACCCTTGGCAAGTGCTCGTACATGGAACAGCTTCCCGGTCCCAGTGCTCAAACTCCACTCTGTCCAGTCAAATATGACCAGTAGGTTCACCTCTTTCACCAATCATATATAGAGAGCACAGAGCAAAACACAGACAGTCCCTCCGGAGCTCTACCCTAAAACAATGTCTGAAGTGGAGGAATTCAGAAAACAGCTGTAATTCATTGTCTTCAGTGCAATTTATTTCTCCTTTGGGCATTAGAACACAGCCCAACATCAAAGCCACTCAGCTGCAAAATGAGTATGATACCATGTGCATTGCTGTAAAGTACAGATTACGGACAAACAATTACCCAAGCGAAATGGCATGATGTCCAAAAGGAGAATAAACAGACAACAATGTTCTTCAGCAAAATTGTATGTAGGGAATGCACAAAATCTTTGGAATAATAAATTAGCAATAGAAAATAAGAGAGTTGGCCAGGTCTAAAAAGGATAATGAATGTAGTGAAAGTGAGTGCAGAGACTGTTTGGCTAGGAGGCCACTTTCTGACTCTGGCCAAAACTAACTGGAAGCTAAAAATGATCTATGATGTAAAGGGAAAAAGTGTTCAATGACTTAAAAAAGATCTCAGCGCTGAAATATCACAATGAACTTTTTATGGCTTCCAGTAAAATAGAAAAGGTTTATTAAAGAAGACCAGTGGAATGATATGGAAAAAGTCCTGGTCCTACCGTATCCATTCCATGGACAGCCGATTCCATTAACATACCTGGATGGATGAGCCTTGCTCTCTTTTCTAGTTCATTTCCTTAACTCTTTCTTTTTCACTTGTTTATGTCTTGCCCCAAACCTGCTGAGGTCAGTGCTTACTGAACCCTGGACCTACTTTTAAAACAGACTCCTCATTAGAAAGTTGGGTAAAATTGGCCCAGAAAGAAAATGAAGGTCTGTGCTGCACATGGGATTATGCCAGCTGTTTCTCAAGCTGACACCGGTCTCTGGCTGCAGTTCAAGTTCATGGTGAGGTTTACTGCTTGCCCTTTGATGGTCTGTGTGTCCCAAAGAGATTTTGCCTTATCATGGAAATAAGTCCCTGGGTTTCCACCAGCTACAGGGATGTTTTTGTTTTCTTCCTGACTAGATAGGAACATATTTCTTGTTTAACTGAAGAACCTGTGCATCTGCTATGCTCCTAGAGAGATGCCTCACACATGCCAGCAACTGCTTAGAGTGATTCAGCTTTACTCTGGATGTCAGGAAAATGACTGGATGAATGTTAACTGAGGTGGCTCCAAGACATATCTAATATGACGTTGGATCACTCCTGGATGATGACTCCTAGCAGATAAAAGTTGGTGAGATATTTCATTAAATTGCAATCTTATGAGAAGGGCTGTTCTGAGATCTCTCTGACTTCTGAAGTAGAAGCAGAAACACAACATGTTTTATAAAATCAGAACTGAATGGTCCTGCTGGGCAATAGAATTGGGAAACAGGTAGGTTTTGACTCCTCTTCGTTAATTGCTTTGGACAGATAATTTTAAGTTGTCTGCAAATAACTTTTTTTTTTTTTTCTGTGAAGACAACACCATGCTTTACCTTGACTTAAACCACTGAAGGGATATAAATCATTATGCTCCATGGTATGAAATTATTACAGGGATTGCAGTTAATGGGGATTTAAAAAAGAAAACATACGTCCCCTAGACCGAGGTTATCCATTACAAAGGCTTCTACAGGTTCTTCTGAAGCGCTGTGTCAGGACCACTCCCAGAGATGGGATGCAGGTCTTGGCACCAGTGCCTGCCACCTCTCCCAAGCTCTGTTCCCTTCCCGTACACCGGTGTGTGGTCCAACTGGCAACCTGCAGCCCTGATCCGGCAGGGCACAGGGTGCTTTCCTCTGTCCTACCTCGCTCACACCTACAGCACCTCTGCTTGGACAGACAACAGCATTTCCTCCTGCGAGGACCACTGCTTGCCATAGACAGCCGGACTACCCATTTCTGGGGCCTTCTCCCATTCCTAAGAGAGAGCCTGGGTCTCTGCCAGCCGCAACATTTCCCTTTTTGCCCTTTTTTCCCCTCTGGCCATAGCCCAGCTCTCTGCTTCCCCTTTTGCTACTGAAAGCAAGCATTTTGGGGCAGGCAGAGGGAAACACATTCGACAGGGAGGAGGGAGGAGAAAAGGATCCTAGAAAAAGGGATCAGCGTGTCCAGCCAAGGTCGGATCAACACGTCCAGCCAAAGTTGAACCACCCTCCCTCTTTGCTAAGCTCTTACTGTCTAGTTGACAAAGATCGGTTCATGTTACGTGGAGTAGCAGGCAGCTGGGTGGACAGACAGATTTTCTTGAAGGGAGTGCAACACGTGCATCAACAAATACCAGCCTGAAGTGCTGGCTTACCGGGCCTGGATTGGCATCGTTTTGTTTTTGACTTGATCTGAGAGCACTCCAAATTTATCAGATTTTTTTCTGCTTCCTGGCCCTGTGGGAACTATGCAGTGTGGAAGTGTTCGGGTAACCTTGGGCTGTACTTTATCAGGTTCCTGCTCCCTTTTATTTTATTCCATATCGAGATCATTTTTGGTCGGTTTAACGAGTTCTGAGCTTAGTTACATTAATCACCATTTTAGACACAGCTTCTTATCAGATATGTTGGTATAAAAAGAATTTGCTTGGAAAATTGCTACCACTTCATTCAACATGCTTCAGTATCAGTTCTTCTTAGTTGCCTGTGTAAGTTCTAATTGGGTATTGGGAAAGGGTGAACCTCTCAACCTCTAAGTGGTGCAGATTACAGCGTATCTGTTTTTTCTCCGCAATTACTGTTCCAGCACAAAACCTAATGTGGACGGTTACTCTGACTGAAAGGGGTTTTCTCTGTTGAGGAAACAAGATCTCCATGAGAAAGACCTGGTAATTCCCTGAGGGAAGGGAAACCTACCCACGAAGAAAGGGGATTTAGGTTGGTAGGAACATGCACAGCCTCCTGGCAGTTGCGGTAGGGTTGCAGGGACTTCTGGAAATAGAAGTCAATTTAACTTTATATCGATGTCAGTAAATATTTAATTCCATTTTACATAGAAGATATAAAATACATACTTAAAGGCAAAGGGCAAAGGGCAAGAAGACCAGGCCTTGAAGCAATCTAAAAGTGATTCAGAAAGGAACTGTTAATCAAGAAGACAGTTGTGTCAACATTCTTGGGGGGAACATCCAACACGTATTCCCTTGAAGATGTTGCAAATCAACATAATGTGAACAGTTGACTAGAAAACAAAGATAAAGGTATTCTAATGTGAACTATCTGTGAACTATTCTCATTGTAATAGTAAAAATCACGCTCCTAGGTTGGGAGACCCCAGCCCAACAAGGGACCCTTCCTCTCTGAGGATGCGCAGAATGATTCTGTTCTGCCAGCAGTATGCTATTTAGGTAACCAATCAGAAGCTAGAGGACTGTACTAACATGTAAATGTAGTGATAAGGGATTGTATAAGGAGTGGTGCGGAAAATCCTTAGGTGTGCCAGCTTTGGAAAACCACCTGGTACCCAGTCTTGCGCAATTCTGAAATAAACAATATCTCGACCTTGTGTGTGAATTGGCATATTGCACACCAGGTAACGAATCCGAACTGTTTATCGGACAACAATATGACAGCTTTGTGTCTGGAAGACTGCTCACGGTGTTTTTTAACCATGGAGGCTTTAAAGATAGCCTCCAGGATGGAGAGCAATCGCGGTGTCACCAGGTGCTAGTCTGAGCTATGGGGTTGTTCCAAAATAACCATTTTCTTCAGTTCCTGTGACCTGCTCATGTGTTTGGGAGTCTGGAGTTGAAAGGGGATTGCAAAGTGCAGTGACATCCCTCTGGCTTTTGTGGTCTCCTTTTATCCTGGAAAAAAATATGGAGAAAAAAAGAGGACAACCCTTGGTGTCAGCATCTTTAACCACCACTTCTTCTGTCCCAGGAAAAATCAACTTGATCTTTCAGACTTGCTTAGCCCTGTGCAGCACAAGTTTGTCACCTGAGCTGCCTTTCGCTCATTAGGAATCCCCATGACAAACTGCAATCCTTTTTTTTTGTGTGTGTGTAGGGGCAGTCTCTGGAAGTCCCCCAAGAGATGCTCTTCACAAAAAGGTGTTGAGTGAGCGAATAATTGGAGGCCATGAAGCTGCACCAAACAGCTGGAAGTGCCGGGTAATGCTGGTGTCTTATACTTGAAAGTAAAGCTCTATGCTTGAAAAAAGCAATGAGAAAATGACAGCAAATTCAAAAAGTCGTAGTGTTAGTTATATTCCTCTACATCCAAGTCAAGGCGCAGTTCTAACTTCATCAGATTTCAAGACAGCCCAGGAGATGAACGAGAAACTGAAGCCCAGACGCACAACTGATCGGCATCCTCTCGCCCATGAGTCTTTGCTTGAGGTGGCTCGGCGCTGGGAATTTATGAAAACCGACCTGCCTGGTTTTGGCGCACAGCACCAAATACCAAAACGGAGCTTTGCTTGGACTTGGGTGCGCTTTCTTTTTGTTTATTAATGATGATTGTCATTAACACAACAGATTTAAAATGCTGCTTTCTTAGTAGGTCTTACCGGGTGCAGAAGTCATTGCTGCTGACTCCAGAAATACATTTTTGTTGCTTTTTGGTTTCTCCGGTTTGCTTATTTGTGGGAGAGTTTTTGCAGGACAGGGGAAAGGATGTATGTTTTTAATTCTGCTGGCTCTACTGACAACCTGGCACTGGATTCATGAGCAGATTTCGTTCTGGATTTCCACCCTGCCAGCAGAACCGGTAGCTCAGTTCCAGCACTTCTATTTACTCCACGCTTTGTCCCCTCTTGGAAAGGTGCGTTTTAACTTGCCACCACCAAGCCTAGGTGAAGCTCCTAGTCCACACAAGGTAAAACCTTCAGGTGACACTTTCATGGAGTCACTTACTAAAGCAAATCTGTACTTTTCCACTTAAGGAGCAAGCAGGCTTTGCTTGCAGTGAAAGGGTGCAACACGGCCAGCCTTGGCTTAACCAGAATATTCCACTCCTTTGAAATCAGCTTGGTTAAGTCAAGTCGTAACCCTTTGTGGGTGTATTTCAGCCACCTACAAGTGTCTTAAGACAGCAATCAGCAAAACCAGCTAATGTAGAAGATGATGTACACCATGTAAGAAAAAGCGTGGATAAATGTTTCTAAAAGAAAATATAGATGTCTACTGCTTGTGTGTAGAAAAGATAAACCTCTATTTAAAAGGTGTACAGAGATGGCCAGCTTTTCTCCTCCTCAGAAGCCACCAACAGTCTTTTGTGGCTCCATAAAAGGAAAAGTTGAAATAGTTCTTTGGTTAAAAAAAAAAAAAGAAAAAAGCGCTTTGTTTCTTAGTCCACACAAGCAGCCAGCAGATGGGTGGGCGTACTGTCATTTCAAGCTCCATGGTCCCTTTTTCAGGTTTCTTATATGAAGCCATTCCACTGTCCAAAGTGACACATACCATTTCTGCATGGCCTGGGTGCAAAATATTTTGTCGTTTGATGCAGGTATCACTTCAGATTGCCTGTGCCAGTTCCCCGGAAGATTACAGTCACATCTGTGGCAGAACCCTTATCAACAGCACCTGGGTGATGACCGCAGCCCATTGCCTCAGCATGTGAGTGGGAGAAAAGGTGTTAAAACTTTTGTCCTGTTCCTCGTTCTTGCTGAAGACAGGTGCCAGATCCTTCTCATCCTCTGAGCTCCCCGGTGGTGCCATTCCTCGCACAGCTGGACATCTCGCTGCACACTTAATCGAGGGAACTGGAAAACTCTCTTTGCTTTAACCTTGATTTTACACATAATCGCTGACTTCCTG
The DNA here is from genome assembly GCA_013399475.1 of Chauna torquata. Taxonomy (NCBI): domain Eukaryota; kingdom Metazoa; phylum Chordata; class Aves; order Anseriformes; family Anhimidae; genus Chauna; species Chauna torquata. The sequence goes on along the minus strand of VXAL01017858.1, from coordinate 161,627 downwards.
GGAGTGGAAATCAAGCTGATTGCTGATTTACATAAAAGGAGGTAATTGGCATTAATGTGAGCATTTCAAATGGGTTTGCATCCTGAGAAACCTGCACAGAGACGGAAAGGTGGAAAGAAGCACACGTTTCACAGCTCGCAGGCCATGTCGCACAGTTTGCTCTGCAGCACGTCTAACGTGCACCACATAAACGATACAGCGTGACACCCACACGCGAACACGCCTCTTTCGTTGCCCGTGCCTTTAGTGAATGTGCTTGCAATGAAGTGTAACAGGCTGAGCCTTCACACACTGCTTCAGACAGATGCGGAGAAGCAAAAGGAATGTTCCTGTCCAAGCCTGAGCCCAGCACTGCAGTTAGCTGATGTTGCACCTTTACTTTCTTCACCAGCAAACTGCAGGCAGCATTTTCCTAATTCATAAAACTGTTTTGCTGCAATCCATTGAAAATCCTCCAGCAGAAGGTGCTTTAGAAACTATTACGACAGTGGAAGGTCTCAGTAGTGCCCGAGCTACAGTGCAAAGCTACTGGTGGGGACCGGTGTTGACATTAATTAGCTTGTGATTTGTTTTTAGGCCATCGGGAGCAACCTACCGAGCGGCTCTGGGTGAGCACAATCTCTTGGAATTGGATGGCACCGAGTACTTCACTGCTGTGGACAGAGTCTTCATTCATGATGAACGGGATTCCTTTAACATTGACAATGGGTAATTATTTTGAATATTGTCAAATGGCTGAATGGTTCCTGGCACCCTGTCCTGCTAGAGGTTATGTGTGTGTGTGTTCAGTCTAGCCCTCAGTGAGGGTTGTGGCAAGCACTGGAAGATGACACAGTGGTTACTCCCAAACCATCTCCCCTCTTAGAGGTGGTGCGTGGTGTCTACCAGGATGACCTCAGTCCTGTTTTGCCCAAGACTGGGGAAAACTAAGGCCTCGTAGCAGGGTCCAGGATGTATAGCAGATTTGGGGGTGTCTGTCCACCCAGGATCCACTGCCATTCAGTCCGAGGTTGGGTGCTTCCAAAGGAGTAGGAGCTTTTGGGGAGGATTTTGCCCTTTATCAGTCTATACCATGTTCTCTTCTCTCTTATTTTCCCATCTCCTGTGAGATGGGAATTAAGGATTAATTCATGAAGTTTGCAAGGTGCCTGGCTAGCATCGTGCCAGAGGCTAGAGACCTGCATAAGTGACAAAACATGCGTGAGGGCATCGGATCTGCTTTATGACTAATTCAGGATTTCCAGTAAACTCTCTTTTACCTGTATCCTATTGCAGCAAAGGCATTGCCTTGCTGCACCTCTCTTCTCCTGCCTATGACAATGGCTTTGTTGAGACAGGATTGCTTCCCGCTGAAGGAGACATTTTGCCTTATAACTATCCCTGTTACATTACCGGCTGGGAGCTGGTTAGTAGTAAGTAAAGGGAAAGGAAGAGTGCTGAGGGTCCCTCCCGGTTTCACAGGGACCAGCCATGCAGATAAGGCCGGACTCAGCACGAGGAAGGCTGTGGGCTTCCTTCCTTAATCACTGCAGCTCCTGGACCAAAATCTCATCCTTCCTCTGCTCGCTGCTGGCAGCAGCCCGGCCAGGCTGCAGGAGGCGATGCTGCTGGTGGTCAGCCACGCGATCTGCTTGCAGGAGGACTGGTGGGGAACTGTGGCAAAAGTCTCTATGATCTGTGCAGGTGGAGGTGGTGTGAGGTGTGGATGCAGTGCGAGATCTGTCATTATCAGTGGATTTTTGAGCTCCCCTTCGCACTCTTTCCTTCCTTTTTGACCTTGCTGTTCCTTCAGCAGGGATCTGTTTCTGCCACTTCTTGACCTGCAGTAGCTCTCCACCAAATCCTGGCCCCTTTGCTGTTTGTTTTCTGAATATCTTCTAAATCAGATAGAATAATAGAATCAAAGAATCACAGAATCATAGAATCACAGCAAGGTTTGGGTTGGAAGAGACCTTAAGGACCACCCAGCCCCAGCCCCCTGCCACGGGCAGGGACACCTCCCACCAGCCCAGGCCCACCAAAGCCCCATCCACCCTGGCCTTGGGCACCTCCAGGGATGGGGCACCCACAGCTTCTCTGGGCAGCCTGTGCCAGGGCCTCACTGCCCTCATAGTAAAGAAAAGTTAAGATCGCTCTACATTCCTCCGTCTCCTCATAGAGAAGCCAGCAGAGTAGAAACCTCCAAATTCTCAGTGTGCATCTCTCCCCTGTGATTTTTTGGGGAAGGTTTACCCTTTCTTCCAGCACCACATCCCATTGACCAGATCATGGGGACTGGGTTGAGGCTTCGGTAATCCTCCTCCGTCCTCATTCAAAGGATGAAGCTGTGAGGAAGCCCTACCGCTCCTGTAGTGCTGCTGCCATTCTGTACCCACGCCAGGCAGTGCTTCCCCATGCTTTAGCTCTGCTCATCACTGTTCTGCTCCTCCCCACCTGCTGTGCCTGCATAGTCACCTGAGGTTTCTGCAAGTTTTGGCTACGTCCAAGCTGCACTGTCTGGCCCAGGTTAGGTGAAAATGGAAGATGCTGAGAACTCCCCTTTATCCCAGGGGCTCCAGATAAGCTCAGCATCAAGGCAAGGAGGTTTGGCATGGGAAGGCAGGAGATAAATGTTCCTTCTGCCAATGTTCACTGCAGAGGTGGCTTCTGGCCAAAACAGCCATGCAGAGCCCTTAAAAGTGACAAATATGTAACATACTTGTTTATGTAAATATGTAAATATAATATAGAAACATACAGAAATAAAATAAAAATAATGTTATAACAGTATACATGGTACAATTATAGATTTAGTATAACTATAGGTCTATAGATATTTACTGTATTTTTCTGTTAAACTGTCGTAATTAAAAGTAGCTTTAATTACAACAGGGCCCAGCTCCTTGTAACTGGAGAGTGCACTGATTTTTTAAGAAATGCTGTGCAGGCAGATCCAGCCAGGAAGAGTTGCACGTGATACAGCATGCCCTGGACTAGTTGCCTGCAGCCACTGTGTTTGCAGTGGTGGTGGTGGGGTGGGGAAATTAGGGCTATAGCCATTCCTGAGGTGTGTATGTTATACACACGTGTGTGTGTGTGTGTGTGTGTGTGTGTGTGTGTGCACAGACCGAGGTGGTAAATAGCGGGTCTGATCTTTGCAATGTCTTGAGAGGTGGTGTGCAGGCTGACTGGGGAGCAAAGAAAACAGCACAAATTTTGATTTTCATGTACCAAGCAGTGATTAACCAAGTGGTATTCCCTAACCCTATCCTGTCATTCCTAAATTGTTTGGATAATTTGCCTGAATATGTTCCGCTCCTTCCTCTGATCCAGGAAGACTCCGGGGGCCCTCTCAGGTGTTATAAAGACGGTCGCTGGCAAGTCCACGGGGTGGTCAGTTTTGGGATAATTCCTTACTGTAACACCTACAAGAAGCCGACAGTCTTCACACATGTGTCAGCCTGCACAGACTGGATCTACACCGTAAGATGCTTGCTGCATTCGTGATAACCTGGCACACCTCCCGTGAAGGCAAGGGAGAGCCATCGTAGAGGAATTGGATCCTTCCACTTATTAAACCATTAGGAATTGAACTGGGAGATCTGGGCAGGTCTAAAATTGGGCTATTCAGTGCTACTTTTGGCGCAGTCAAACAATTGTAAGGAAGGAGTTGTTGCCTTAGAGCTGAAATGTTTTTTGTTGTAGTTGTTGTTGTTGTTTTTTTTCTGAGGTCCAAGGGCAAAGTTCCAGAATGTCCAAAAAATTATCATTGTCATTAACCCAGACAAAACATTGCTGCAGGAAACCACTGCAGGAATCAACTGGACCGTGCATTCTGCAGGCTGAATGGGCAATGCCCCAAATACAGAGCATCTCTACAAATGCAGGTCCGGCAGTGCCGCGCTGCGCGATCTCAGCTGTGGGTTTGGGGCTGACCAAAGGGCTCTTCACTCCCGGGAATAACGTCTGGCACAAGGAGCAGCCGCTTCCCACCCACAGCAGGGTGGTTTTGTGTAAATGCCACTGGAAAACGTGGGGTTTCTGGGTGGGGATGGGTGGGCAGGGCAGTGCCCTGGCCCAGCTGGGAGCGGGCCCTTCTTCAGAGCACTGACGCGGGATGGAGACGCGAGTTGTTCTGGCTGTCTGCTGAATTCGCCTCTTTCTTGTTTTCCAGACCACGAAGAGTAACAGGGGTTATTAGAGAAGGATCAACTTGTGCATTAACATGGGAAGAGCTGGAGCAAAATCCCTCTGCTCATTAACCCTCCTCTCACGCCTTCTGCACCTTCTTGGGTTATTATTAGCCAGGTTTGGCTGAGATTATAATAAAGTATCGGTGATCTCACCCAGTGACTTTGACCCCCTGTTCTCATGTGAATTCAGCCCTCAGTGGATGTGGCCAGGGCAAGCCCACCTGCAGCACGTAGGATTCCCAAATAAGAGCCATGTTCCTATCAGGCATACATCAGGATCAGTGAAGGGAGGCACAAGAAAGCACAAGAAAGCAGTGTTTGTCTTTTGACGAACCACAATACCCTCTCCTAGGAGTACACGGGGCATCCCTCAACCTTCCCTCTCCCCTTGGTGTGAGGAAAAACATTTGGGAATGCAGGATTTTGATTTAGCCCTTTTTCCATTTCAATCCACTCATGCCTTGCCTCTCCTAAGGGACAGCCCAGTATTTTTACAAAATCCCACCTCTTCGGGTATGCCCATTTCTGCTCGCCAGAAGCCACTAGAGGGCATTGACAAACCGGAGGAATACTTGCTGCACTTATCACCAGCTCCTAAAGAAGGTTTGGGGGCTGAGAATGATAAAATGGCATGTATACAGCCTTGCACTCTGTCCTTTGTGTTTGCTCGCAGACACACAGATAAGCAACCGGGAGCTGCTTTTAGCTGCCGTTACTCAGAGGTCTGATTGGCAAACAGATAAACCCCGCTTATTGCAGCGAGCGCAAAAGAAAACGAAACCAGCAGCGCTTTCTTCAAGGCTTGCAAAGGGACTGGAGCCCCAGCTGTGTTTGTAGCTCTGTACTTTATCCGACTGCCCTTGACGATGCCTCCTCAGTGCTCAGTAGTTTGGCAATTCTCCTCTTCTGACAAGGAAAAAAAAAAAAACCAAACAACTAATAAGCTTTCCTGCCCTTTAATATTGCTGAATGGTTAAGACAGTGTGTGTGATTTCTGCTGCGATATCAAGATCAACAGTTTAACTTCTCCCGAAAGAGCCTAAATCTGTTAGACTCGCTCAGCGGTGGGAAAACAGCCCCTGAATTTCACTTAGGAGCCAAGTGGCAGCAGCACGCTGATGGCTGAGATCTTGACCTGGCTGTATCTGATCAAAGGCTTTGGGGAATGAGGTTTTTCAAAGGAGCTCCTCAAACCGCTTCCAAAGCCTACTTGGATGCTGAGAGGTGAAGGAGTGCAGTCCCTGCTGGTTTTGGGGTGCCTGATGCCTGGGGTTGGGTCTATCTCTGTGTGCTCAGTGCCTGCACCATGGATGGATTTAAGGATGTCACATGGGGTCCCAAATTCACATCATCCTCCACCCTGCAGACCCAGGGACCTCAGTGGATGGTGCTGTTCCTTGGGCCAAAAGCACTCCAGGATCACATTAGGAATTCAGCCATATGTATGAGCACCTTGCCGTGCTCAGAGGTGTTCCTCAGCAGCAGTTAGGTGGCTAATAGACACAACCCAAAACGTCACAGCCATCCCCTGTTCATCCCCCGACACGGCAGCAGTCAAGGGCTCTCCCTGCTTTTGCCTGCAGCTGCACAACTGCCCCTGCTCTTCAAGGGGCAGCCGTGGCCGTCAGGTGCCTGAAACGTGCTGTCACAACCTGCTCCGAAAGCCAGGCTGAACTTTGCTCCTTTAAACCCTTCTCCTGCATGTCCTGGATCAGTCCCTGCAGCAGCCAGGAGGAGAAACGTCACGCTGCAGCCACAGGAGCAGAACCACGTGTTGGAGATTGCTCAGGGTCATTATCACATCCCCGGTGCCAAGAGGAGCCTTTCTTTCCGGGTTCCTATGACAGGAACAGCTTGTGCAGCTCAGCCGTGATTTATGGCGTAGGATAAGGCGAAGGCGGTGGCCTGGCAGCACGCACACGGTGTGCATGTGCCTCTGCCGTGCCCTCTCTGTATCCAAGAGCCTCGTAAGAGCAACTTGTTCCTGAGCACCATGGGCGAAGCTGTAACACCACCTTGGCAGCCTATGGAAAATGCTGTGCTTCCCACATGTTTAGCGTGAAGGCACCAGGTCTTACAGTGATAAAATATCGAGAAGTATGGGGAAACGCCACTGGGCACAGTAATGTAAGACTCATATATGTTGTTCCCAACCTTTTCTTCAAAGCTGGGTGGTGAGGATGCCGCTAAAACCAACTAGATTTTGGAAAATTGGTGCTCCCCACGTCCTTGGGTGGAGCAGAAAAGGGAGATACCTTTGCCTACGGGAGACATCTTCTGGGGCTGGTCCTAGCAGCTGCAGGGTGCTCTGGTGAGGTGCAGAACTGGCTACACCACCTTGAGCTGTTTGGTACCACTGTAGATGCTTTGAAACACAGCTCTGGCATCAATGCAGGGATCAAATATAGGTGTCAGTGCCACTAGGGATGTCTGAGGACATCCCACCCCATCCTGCTGCTGCTCCAAAGGAGCACAGGTCTCCTGAGGTCCCATGTCATCTCCACCAGCCCCATGGGGATGTCTCTATACCCTTGAGCGTCTCAGGTGGCCCCGAACACAGCACCGCTGGAGAGAGCTTTAAGATCACACAGAGATACACTCAGCAATGGAGCCCTGTCATGTCACAACTAGATGCAGATGGTCAGGCTGTGGACATCTCCTCATCTAAATCCTACCGTGGGCCCATTACCCTTTGTCAGATTAACCCCAAGATCTTTAGTCAAATTCGTATCACTCCATCACCCAACTGTTCCCTTTCCCACTCACTTGCAAGCAAAAATGGTGGGTATTTTTGGGAGCATGACTGCAATGGGCTCCCTCATCTCCTGGCAGCTATTCAGCCCTAGTTACTGGAAAGCACTTTGGGATGCTTTGAATATGAAAAGCACTTAAGGACCATTACGTTTGCATCTCTATTTACACCAGAGTAGTATCAAGTATTTATTTCCCAGGAAGTGTAGCAGATAAGAGCCTCCAAGGCAGTGTATCTCAGTGGGGCAGGTTTATTTTGCAGGGATGCCATTCAGGTGGCAGGTTTCTCCTGCAACATTTTTACCCTGGTATGTGCCTCGTCTGGTCCCTGGGGAATGGGGTCCCCAGGCCATCTCAAGCCTTTCAGCCTCTTCAACTGCATTGACCTGGAGATCTTTGCAGCCTCCATGCTCTTCCAGTCGCAGATATTCCTCCTTCAGCTCTGGCTGGAGTTTTCATGCACCCACCGATGTGATGGGCTCAGGGCATGTCCAGCCTCAGGCGTTTTTTGGTACCTCGCCCAGCTTCCCTGGCCAAAATGTGGGTGTATCCATTCGGTATTTTTTTGAGCATTTACCTTCTGGACATACCTTCCACCAGCTGTGGACACATGCACCAGGTGGGACATCCTCACCCATCCTCCAGACCCAAGCAGATCATTTAGGCCTTATTTTATTTTTATTTTTATTTTTATTTTTATTTATTATTATTATTTTTTTTAATACAACGTCTCAGTGAGATACACGGTATCCTTGGTCCCGTGGAGGAGGAGAAGCGCTTCTCCGAGTCGGGAAGCTGAGAGGAGGCAGCTGGAACTTGAGCTGCTGCCCAGTAGATGGCAATGCTGCCGTTCACTCCGCAGCAGTCTTAGAGGTATAAAGCAAGCTGATGAAAATGCGTGGATCAAGCAGTATTAAAAACTCCTGATAGTTGTAGCTGTGAAGGAGAAAATTTAGTTCTCTCTATTAATGACATCTGAATTCTCACTTTAGCCAGGCCTCTGACAAAAGAAGAATTTTCACTGTTTTCTAAGGAGAAAACACTAAAGCCTTACGTTTGCTTATATTTCTTCTCTACATTTAACATCACCCGTTTCCTGAGAGGCTGAGGACTCGCAGCTCCTCCAGAGACGGATGACCACAGAGGGGCCCTCACACAGCTTAGATATCAAACAGCTCTTGCGCTGGTATGTAATTTTGGTTGATTTGGTGGAGAGGACACTAATGAGACCCTTACGGTGTGATGCCGAATGTCGGTACCCCAAAGAATAAGGAGTAGCAGCTGAGCGTATATTTTTTTCTCATCCTGTAGTGTTGACAGACTTAATCTCAAATGGTCCATGGGAATGTGCCAATAATTGCCGATTCTGCAGCGCCTTTTTAACAGGCAGTCCAAACCGATCTCCAGGTCTGAATTAAAACCTCAGTGCCTGGAAACTTTTGCTCAACTCCATGGAAAAAAACACATGCACGTGTAGAGAAAGGGCCTAATGCAGGGACAGAGGTCTTGAAGCCAGCAGGAACATGAAGCCACCACCAAGCGTGCATGTTGTTGCCTGCCTTTGCCGTAGACATGGGACAATCCTACCCCCTGGTGCCATGTCGGTTAGTGTAAACCTGTCTTTTTCTTCTATGACAGAGAAACAAGGAGAAAACGTTGGGGTTTTTTGTTTGTTTGTTTGTTTGTTTTTTGGACCTCCAGAGTAGACACAAGCCGTTGGTGTGCAGGAGCTGGCCCTGTGGAAATGCCCCTGCTGCTGCAGAGCCAACGCCCCTGCGCACGCCTTGCCCTGCAGCTCCTGGGGTGATTTTTCCCTGCCAGAGATGAAGTCCAGCCCGTTTGTCATTTTATAGCTGTTCCTGCCAAGAAAAGCCTTGGGGTGTCTCCCTCCTGCCTGGTGCCAGCTCTGGGCGAGAAATGACTCAGCTCGCGTCTCCAGGCTGCTCCGCGACCCGGGGAGAAACGCTTTCTGTCTGGTGGCCACACGCGTGGTTTAACTCTTCTTGTAGGCACCAGCGCAACTTAAAAAAAACGAAACGAAAGCAGGCGATGAGTAATTCTGCACCTCTGGGTGTTACAAGTGAGGGCGGCTGCATGGAGGAAAAAAACAAACGACGGTAAACAGAGTGAGGAAGGTGGCGAGCGCGCAGCCCAGGCTGGAGCCGCAGTGATGGGATTTATTGGGTTCATGGAAGGAGCACCACCGCTCGCTGCCGCGCAGGGCATGAATCACGGCTGTGTGTCACCGGGTCTGGGCATGGCCGTGCTGCTGCGAGCCGAAAGTCAGCTGGCCTCAACCCTGCCCTGCCAAGGAGGGTCCTGCCGCGGGAGGCTCCTGCCGGGGTGAAGAAGCGGGAGGGCTGTGGCCACGACAGCAACAAAAAAAATCGTATACTGTTTTGGCATAGCGAAGCTGAAAAGCAAATTAAGCAGATTTGTTTTTAAAATGCAGAAGCAGCAGGGTGGCTGCTGCTTTAACGCCAGAGCCTTGCAGAGAGGCGATGCCGAGGCAGCCGGGGAAACTCCTGCGGGGCTTCTCCCGCATCCCACTCAGCGCAGCCACGAACTTCTCCTGGCACAAAGAGCCTGTTACATCCCGGCCGCTCCTCCTGGCCGCGGATGAAGATGCTGGGATGCCGGATGCTCCGCTGGGTCACGGAGGGGATGTGGCACCCCAGGGCTGTCCCCTCCAGGGTGGCCACCATGCAGTTCCCTGGGGCATGGTGCAAAGCGGTCGCCATGACCTGAAAATTTGCGGCAGCTGAATCCGTGCATCGGGCTCTTCTCCCAGTCAGAGAACGATTAACGCAACACGGAATTATAGGCATAATTCCCATTTTGCCTATATCCCATAAATCCCATAAAATATATATATCTATATTAAAAAAAAAAAAACAAACCAAAAACCAACTACATCCTTTTGCATGGGAAAACAGGGATCCTGCATGGTTCTTCAACGCAAGCTGTGACGACAGTGGGAAACACCTCTGCAATGGACTTTGGCCTTTTTTTTTTCCACACTCGGTCTTGGTTTTGTGGGGCTCAAACATCAATGCCAGGTAAAATATGGGTATTGCCAGAACCACCTTGTGCTCTGCGTTAACATCTCTGATCTGCATTCATGAATTTGGCCTTTCTACCCCACCGGGGCCAAAAAGCTGTTTTTTAGCTCTGGGTGTGATCATGGATTTCCAACAGCAGGGGAGGAGCAGGTCCTCCTGTTCAAGGTAAAATGGGCTTGCTTTGGGTTTTCCTCGAGTCTCACCAGAACTAGTTAAACGAGAGCAAACCAGGGCTGTTCCCCAGGTGATGTACCTGGTGCTGCTGGAGAAACCGTTCTCACCAGCCTGGACCCTCTCTGAGCCCAAAGGTATTATTTTAACTTAAATTTTGAAAGGGGGGCTGGCATGCCCTGTGCTTTGAGGCAGGGAGCACCCCTACTGCGACACTCAGGGCCATGGGAGCTCCCGCTTCGCGCCGTCCTTCTGCAGAGACCTCGGTGCCACCCACCAGGAGCTGGCACCAGCCAGCGGGAAGGTCTTGCAGAAAGAGCTTTGTTAGCAGGACAGCTCAGGAGATGGCCTCATCCTGGGGACCTTCAGGCCAGATGACTCCAACCCACCGTGCCAGGGATTTGCTGGGCTTTGATGCGACCACAGTTGCCTCTTTCCTTGCTAAGGTGCTCTGCCAAGTGCTGATTTTTTAGTGTCCAGATCTGGTCAGAGCGGCAGGAACGGGGATGAGGGCAGTGTCCCACCCCAAGGATGTTCTTTGACACCGTTCCCTCCCTCCCCCTGGCACCGGGGACCCCTCTGTGAGGAGACCCATTCCTGGGCGAAGACAGAGGGACTCTGGGCACCTTCGTGCATCTCCAGTTGCACCAACAGCTTCTCCTGCTTGACCTCCTGGGGCTTTGGTAGCCTTCCCCCGTAAGTTTTGGTGCCGAGGTGACACCAGGTGATGGACGTGGGGGACTCCTTGGAAACACCTGGAAGTCTCCCCCTTGCAAGGTTGCTACCATCTCACTATTCGGGGTGGGAACCCTAGGGTGAGGAGACACCCATTAGCTTCAAAAATGGTCCAAAAAAAGCAAAAACAAACCAAAAAAGAAACAGCTGTGACACGCAATACAGCTATACAGCTTACACACCCATCATCCAAACTTCTGAGCCACAGTACAGGATAAAAGTTAACAGCTCTGCTGAAGGAGCAAGGAGAAGGGCAAAGACAGCGCCATAATTCAAACAAAATTCTTTTATTGAAAGTGTAATGGAAATTTCTTCATATTGCTTTGATGAAATGAGAGACAGCAGCTGTAGACAAATATGCTTTTTTCTTTTTTTAAACAAATGCAAATGGATAAGGTAAAAATAAAGCATTTTTTTTTAACTTGTACCTTTAAGCAACATAATCACAATATATACACAAAGAAAGCTAAAATAAAGCTATGTTGAAACCAAAGCGTTTCAATCAATACATTAGATAATTACAGATCGTGTCAATAAATACCCAGCTTTGAAACTGTTTAACAGGCAACTTTTTACACAGATACCAAGAAGAAAAAAAAAAATTATATATTTACAATTCAGTGCCTTGGGGGGGAAAAAAAAAAAAAG
>VXAL01017858.1:137328-149954 GCA_013399475.1 Chauna torquata | reverse complement strand
TAATATATATATATATATATCCAGGAAATCCTCCATCTGCCAGTAGTATTCCTACAGTCGCCCTCCTGCCCGCGGGGACGTCCCCGGGGCGATGCCTCGCGGGAGGACGCGGTGGGTCAGCAACGCTTCAAGGTTGACCGGCTCAATACCAGAGAAGATGTGTAATTAAATAACAATAATAATAATTAATAATAATAATAATAAACCCCAGCCTTCGCGATATTCGTACGCCAGAAGCTGCCCCGCTTACTGGCAGGGCGCCGTGGTGCCTGCTGGAGTCGGCAGGGCTCGTCCGTCAAATGGCGGGTACCAAACAGCACCATCCCTGCCGGCGGGGCTGCCAGCAGTTCAGCCCAGGGAAAGGTCCCCAAACCCACATTTCGGGGTGTTTCACCCCAATCCGGGCGGCTCCGCACCCTTTGCAAGGGAGGATTTCAATGTAAAGCTGTGGGTATCCATCGCGACACCTGGACGCTCACGCTGCTGGCGTAGGCACTTAGTGTATCACTGGCATGTGGATTTTGGGTCCAGTTACATGGCATGGCCAAATAGTGTCATGTTCTCAGGCTGATTTAAACAACAAAAAGCCAAGGAGGCCTCTAATACCCTTCCTAAACGCACTGATCTCTCTTTTTTCCTTCCCTCTGCAACCGTACTTGAACAATAAATAACCCAACCTTCCTATCCATCTCCCTTACTTGATTTACCCAATTTACCTATAAAAAAAAAAAGAGTATGAACAGTCTGGCCCACAAGTTTTTGGGGCTGCGATACCCTCGACATTCGGGGGTCCAAAGGAGCACCTGCTGAGGAGTGCGAGCAGAGTGCTGCTGCCCTTTGCTTTGCTCTCCAAAGCCTCAGGGGCTGCAAAGCCCCCCCGCTGACGGTTCCTCTGCATATTCACGCACCATAAGTGATCGTGAAAGATCTCATGGCCAAATCCTTAGGAAATTAAATAAATTAGAAAATAATTTATGAAAAAGGGTTCGGTGTTTTTTGTTGTCTAAATAGAGCTAGCTCATGTTTCTTGAACAGTTGAGGGTTCTGCTTGTTTTGCTCCCATAGCATTATCATGGCTATCAGACACCTTCGTGCTATCATGTCTATGAAAGGATGGTCAGCTACCAAAGGATGCTGTAGGAACATTTCCCCCATCCCTCCCCTCCCACCCGCTTGCATTCGGCTCTTGTAGAAATGTTACGTGAAGACCAAACAGCCAGCACCTTCCAGACTCAAACAACAGGGTTGTCTTTAGGATGTGTGCTGCTAGAGACCTTACTGCCCTTCCAGGTCACTGATAAACCACAGTGCTATTCATGTACTACAGGTAGAAAATAAATAAATACAGACATATTATGCAAAAAATATGATTGTACACATAATACATCTGAGGTATTACCAATTTAAATAAGGTTTCATGCTAGTTCAAGCTTCGGTGGCTAGTTAAATTCTGGAATTTGCAATAAATAGATGAAGAATGATTACGTATATAGTGTACGGATCTCTTCTGTAAACCTTTTCCGATTTAAACGCAAGAGCGTGTTGGGCTAGCTCTTACGCAAATCACAAATTTTCACAATAAATACAGCTTCAAAAGTTGTCTTAAAAAGTTCCCGCAACACTGACACGTTTCTAGAAGGGGCTGTGTGTACGACTGGCAACGTTCACAAGGAGCATTTCTCAACAGGTCTTTGCATACAAAACACAAGGAAATTCATACTTGAAAGTCTTTGTCCCTCCCTCCCACCCCACCACGAAAGTTTAGAAATTTTTGCACAAACAGCAAGAGAACTGATTGTAGCTGCAGTATGTCAAAATGTCCACGTTCTATAAAGACCAAAAATAGTTTGTCTGCTCAGAAAGTCTGATTATTTCTTTTTTTTTTTTTTTAACTTTTCACGTAGCACATCACCCTGTTGGTGAAAGTTTGCCCGTCCCACCATTCCTCGGCTTTGGTTTCGGCACCCCGATGCTGCCGGTCCTTCCTGTCCCCAGCTACCTGGGCGTTTCACACCTTCACCGTTTCCATCAGCGATGACTTGATGGCATCCTCCAAAAGCTGATTGTCTGTGAAAGGGGCTGGGGTTTCGGGGACGGATTCGGACAAACCGATGAGAGACTCCAAGAAACAGGAGCCCTGATCTCCGGCTTGCGGGAAGCCAGGGAAATTAGGCAACTGAAACTGTAACGCTGAGAAGTTATCGAGGTTCTCGTACTCCTTCAAGGAGTTGTAAAGAGGTCCCAAGTTATAGTCCGAGAAGGACTGGAAGAAATCCAAGGAGTCAGAGGAAAGGCTGAGGTCAGCGTAGCTCTTGGAGCAGGGCTCGGCTGGGGCCGGGGCGCAGCAGGACAACCCATCACAGCGCGCGTGGGCAGCCTCCTCCAGCAACCCGCCACCGTCCTGGTTGGCATTCTCGTCCAGGCACTCGGAGAGGTGGGACGAGGCCCCAGGGCCAGGCTTGGCCTCACTGCCGTGGTCCTCGATGAAGAAGTCGGCGGGGTGGAAACAGCTCAGGTTGTCCTGGCAGCGGCTGCCCTCCTCCTCGGCGTCCGAGTCGTTGAAGTGGAGGATGCGCGCCAAGCCGTCGTCATCGACGTCTGACTGGGACTTGTCGGAGGGGAGGCTCTCGTAGGGCTCCTCCAGGTCCTCGCTGGGGTGGGAGGAGATGGAGGAGTCCGTCATGTCGCTGCTGCAGCTGTTCTCCCCCAGGGCCTCCAGCTCGGGGCTAAACTGGAAGGCAGGGGCCAGCGGTGCCGTGCGCTCCTCCAAGGGCCCCTTCCCCACCGCGCAGCCCAGCTGCGGCAGCCTCTCCCGGAAGGGAGGCTCGGCCTCCGCCGCCCCCTCGCTGCTCTGCTGCTGCTTCTCCAGCTCCAGCTTCATGATGGTGTGGATGAAGTGGGTCTGCACCCGGGCCTGGTTGAACTCGATCCTGCCCTCGGTGTTGCCGCAGCCGTCCTTGGTGCAGCCGCAGGGGAAGGAGGTGTGGTCCATCTGGGGGGGAAGCAGACACGAGGGTGAGGACCCTCACCCAAAACCGAAGCCTCCCCTGACTCACCCTGACCCTCAGAAACCACCTCTGCAACACAAAGGAATGGCCGAGGGGTTCAAAAGCAGGCTAAAAAATACAGTAATTAAAAATACACCACCTGCTCTTTGGAAGGTTGTCATAAAAAAGATGAATTTCAGTACAACTGAAAAAAGTTAAAAGGTTTTAAAAAAAGCAAAATACAATGCTCCAAAAGGAGACATAAGTGGGCAAATGTGAATTTTAATATATTGCATCACGATATTTAATACCTGACCCATATCATGAGCTTCTGCGCCTCTCTGGGATGAAGGACAAACGGCTCTGTGGCACCTTTACGTCCTAGTTGAGAGCAGCCACTAGAGGGGGGCTGTGACACGCACATGGAGCGCCTGTCTGCTTGTGCACACCCATCTGCCTGTGCACACCCACCCTACACCACCCTGGTGTGCAACCACAGCATCGAGCCAGCAGCATCCGGAATTGAGAATACGACCCCCCAGACAGGGCAGGCACCCATAAAAATATAAAATATGAAAAAAAAATAATAAAAGAAGCTAAGTGCGTATACAGGGATTACCCCGATCTGCAGGGGGGTCTGCAAAGCTAGCTGACGCTGATGCTCCCACATGTGCCCGAGTGTGGTGAGAGCTGTGATATGCACCGAGGAGGGGAATAAAAATAAAAGCAAGGGGAGGAGGGGAAATCACAGCCTCGTGGGAGGAGCGAAAAGCTTTTGTTTGCCAAGATGTCCCACATAGTCCATCTCCCCCCGCCACGCACTGTGCGGGTGCGTTGGCACTTCCCCACCAGACGCGTGACTTGGGAGGTGGATGCTTTCAAGCAACACTCGCCTAGCAGCCAGGACAGCATCTCCAAGAGCTTTTCTCGCTTCGCCCTGAGGACAGACGCACACGATGGGGACAAGGCATCGCACCGCAACCCTGCGAGGGCAGTACCTGGCACTTAATGCCCGCCAAGCTGCAGCTGCAGGTCTCGGGATCGCAGACCTCCTGGCAGTCACAGCCGCAGTCCTCCCGGGACAGGCGGATGCTGTGCAGCTCCCGTTTCTCCTCCTTGTCGATCTTCTTCACCCCCACGGCTTTGAGCAGCGCGCGCCTCTTTTTGGCGGGGTACGGCTGGAGGAAGAAGCCATCCTCCAGGTCCATGTTGCTGACATCGATGTCGTCGTCGGAGATGTCCTCGATAGTGAGCTGGTTGGCCTCCTCCGACTCCTTTGTGCCGTTCATGGTTAGCTGAGGGTGAAAAATGGACAAAGCATTAGGGACCTGTTGGGGACACCAAGCCAGCGACCATCAACACCCCAGATCAGGAGAAATGTGAAAGGAAAGATCTGCCCCGATGGTGAACACCTCCGGGATCAAAATCTGTGTCAGAGCTCCTTGAGACAAACCTAGGAGCCCAAAGACCACGGAGTGCACGGTGTCTCATCCAGGTCTCACCTGGCAACCTGGTGGACACCTGAGAGGCGGAGCTCAGCATCTCTTCCACCACCTTTCAAGGGTTGAGAACTGAGCTGAATATCCCACACAGCCTGTGTTTCTCAGAGACCCACAGAAGGTTCAGGATCGATGCCCCAAGGTCTCAGAGAGACCAACACTTAAAAAAAAAAAAGACCCTTAACTAAAGAAGACATCCACCAATCCAGCCACTCACTTTCCATTTCAAGGCTTCCAACTTCTCCTCTTTTAATTTCTCTTCCAGTTTCTCCCGACGAACATTTTCCTGCTCCTTCGAGAACTCTGCTAGCGTGAACTGCCGGGAGGAGCTGTGCTTGCTCACCATCCCCAGCGTGCAGCCCCCGCGACTAGGCACGCTCGTGAAGCCCTGGCAGCGTGGGAAGTAAAACACAGTGACCCGGTCAAACTCCACGTTGTTCTTCTTTAGCCGCTTGGATTTCTTCAGAATGGACGTGGCTAAAAATTGGGGAAAAAAGGACATATGGTCAGCACTGCCATCCTGCAGAGGTAAAATACTACGCTAAATACTACGAACAGGAGGGCTCACAATTGCTCTCACAGCGGGGACACGACAGGATAAGGTCACAGCATCTCGTGTTTTAGGATCTAAAGTCGGAAAGTGGATGGAGAGGAAATTAAGCCAAGTCCTGATGCATCGGAATCACTGCTCAGATTCACCCTAAGAAATGGCTGCTGCTTCTCCTTCCTGCATGAATTCCCCCAGGAAACACTCGTTTGCTTATTCTTCACGTGCAGCAGAGCAGAACGAACAAGCAACGAACCACCCTGCATGCCTGTCTTGCTCTAAACCCCGACACCCTGCCGGCTGCCCCACGACCAGGACCTCGTGGGCTGCTCCCAGGACGCTGGGGCACCGATGCTTTAGCGTGGTGTCACTCCGGCTTTTGTGGCAGAGCAGAAAAAAGCCAAAACGGCTGTTCTTTCTGGTACTTCCTTTTACCATCCACTGGGAGGAACTACGAATCTATAGTTTATTCTCAAGAGACTCATTTGAGAGCAGCTGCAAAGATGTTAATCTTTATGCAGGTGATCCCAGGGTAAACATGGCAATACATGACTCTGGTTTATCTTAAACTGCTGAAGCATGCTACACACCATTTAGAGCAGAGCTTCTCTAGAGATACCTGGTTCTGCACATGCAAACACAGCAAGTGGGGGTGGACTAATTGGTCAGGGCAATTTCAGAGTCAGTGAGTTTCCACGAGCCACACAAAGCAAATGCAAAATGCAGCAGTGGGGGTTGCATGCTGCTTGCATGTCAGGAAGCAGAATCAGCGATGCACAAATCCAGTGTTTGGGGTTTTTGGCCCCGTTCTCCATGGGTGGGAATACGGGAAAAAGCAGCCAGGAAGGGCTGGGTGATTCCCTGGCACGGGACCAGGGCAGAGCCAGAACTGAGCTGTGCTCCTCAGATGGCGGAGCTGGGAAAGTGCAAGACTGGACAGTTAGCTGCACCCACGTTTCACAGGTCTCGCTTGCCAAAACACAGCATTTCGGTTTCAGATGAAAAAAAAAAAAAAAAAAGAAACGTTCAGCCAGCTGTGTCAGCAGCTTCTGCTCACTAGCTGAGGGTTTCAAACCAGGCTCTGCTCTTGCTTTGATGCTATCTTTGCATTGTGTGTTGCTTTTTCATAATAACCTTGATTCAATCTTCTAAAGCATCAGCTCTTTATCAAAAGGCAAGTTAACCACCGCGATCATCTACAAACTGAGCTGCCGCACTTTGGCATTTGCTTCTCCCTCCTTCCCCCCCCAAATTGTTTTTCCATTCCTGACCCTTTTCCAATTGAGCCAGAGAATACAAAAAGTTCATTGTGTTGTCACCAAACCTGGGAAGACAAGCAAGAATGAGACTCTTTATTATTACAAGACTTCTAAAGCCTTTTCAGACCACTGCATGTTTGTGTATGTCTGCGAAGTGGACCTTAACTGCTACATACAGTGGGCGTTCAGCATAATTTACTAGGTTGGGCCATTTCTCCTCCGTGAAGACGGTCCCTTATTGTTTTTTTTTCCCTTTGCACAGCAGATAAGGGATTTTACGACCTTGTCTTCTGCATGTTTTCCTAAAAGCTCTCAAAACCGATAATGCTGGGAAAACAAAATAGCAGTTATCTGTACTGACAGCGGAGGCAATGTCAAACGTGTCGTGTTCTTTGGCAAAGTCCCCACCTTACGTAGGAAACGGGTTCTGAAACGGTAATTAGGCTACTGGTTAATCATTTTTAAAAACCAGCATTATGGGCTTTGCTGTCTGTTCCATATTTGCCTACTGAATAACTTGAAGGCGGGTTGAGGGATGGTGGATGCTCCTACAGCACTGGCTTGGAGGCACCTGTATGCCTCTGCACACCCACGTGCTAGGGGTTTCTATGCCCAGAAATTTGGACTTAGGCAAGAAAGTTACAAATGAATGACAAATGCTGGGAGGAAGGGCTGAGGAAGACTCTCCTGAAGAAGCTGGCTGATTATAAAAACAAGGTAAGTGAGTGCAGTGACAGGGAGAGGGCATCACGGCTGCGTCCAGCCACGGAGGAGTGCACGGAGAGGGGTGAGGACCCACGGCCGGGCTGCAGAGACAGGGGCAGGAGGCAGGGGCACTCACGGGTGAAGCTGGGCGTTAAGGCAGAGCCGGGCTTGCTCTCTCCGTGGGAGCTCTCCTCGTCCGAGTCCCAGCCCGAGGACGCCGAGGAGGACAGGGGCGAGCAGGAGGAGGAGGAGCAGTAGGTGCTGTCGTCCCCCAGCTCTTCGTACTTCCTTTTCAACACCCCGCTCATGGTGACGCCGTATCTTTCATATAACTGGAAAACAAGGGAGAAAAGCATAATGAAGCGAGGGAAATAATGGCAATCGCTGCTGACAAGCAAGGCTTCTGCACCAGCTCAGTCTGGCCGCACGAGTGCCATTCCCAAAAGGTGCCCCCCAAGAAACACACCTTGCTGCCACCCCTTCGCACAGCCGCTGGATTCCTCTCCTGTTTTAAGATGCCACAGAAAAAAACAACTATCTCAGACAACCAACTGTCCAGAAACCAATTCAATCAACACAAATGTTATCGAACAATAAGTATTACATTTTGCTTACTAATTCTTTTATGTGAACTCCTTAGCCAGATCGCTTTCTGTGCAGTTACAGCTTTAACGTCTTGCTAATTACAAAAATAAGCCAGTTTGCAGAGAACAATCTGTTGGCATGATTTACTTGCTACAGCCCCCTGGGGAAACAGACTTATTAAATGAAGCACTGAAATACAAATATATCAACTGTGAAGAACAGCCCTTCTCCTCACGGTGCCTTTCATAGTCAGTCCCCCATTCAATAAGCTATTCTTGTTTAGGCTGGGTTATGTATCAAACATAGTAGCAATTAAAACCAACGCAGCTAATTAAAAACAAAGGGGCTCTGTGCTTGCCTAGATTCCTAAATATCCTTCATGCTTTTCCACTGCTCATCTCGAGCGAAAAAAAAAAAAAAGAAAAAAAAAAAGAAAAACAACTTTGTTGCATGTTTTAACCTTAGCTTTTATAAAGTTTGCGGGTTGAAACTGCACAAAAGCTACACACTTTGCCTCCGATGGGCTAACAGACATCAAAGCCCACTGACGCTGGGATGCTCGTGGGAAGGGCGCCCCAAAAACTGCCTCCAGCAAGGAGGAGCCAGCAGGAAGCTCCCAACTACCCCTACAATAAAACAAGAAGTAACGCAGGAAACCAAGAGCATCCCTGAAATTCAGGTAACACCAGGAGGACTCGGATGTACAGCCCCAACGTCCTTGGACCAGGGTGGTGAAAGTGCAGACACGATGCTGCCGGACACCCAGTCCCCGTACCCTCGTGTGAAACTCTCCCACCAGCCAAATTTGTTCCTCGTAACCGTAACCGTATCACTTTCTCACCCTCTTTTGCATGTCAGAAGTTAATTTAAGTCTGTCTCGAAAAAAAAAAAAAAAAAGCCAACAACCAAAAAACCAACGCCCTTCTGACAGCTCTGAGCAGACGGCACAGAAACCGCACAGACTTCAAAACCTCCCGATGACGGGATTTTAAATATCTCAGCAGCGCCGCACAATAACACCTAGGATGATGGGCGCGTACGTGGTGCCTCCAAAGCCCCAGCGCTCATTAATCACGTTGACCAACAGCTTCCCAGGAGCCAGCAGTCCCCTAAAAGGTTAAAGACGGATGGATGGCACGGTTCCTGGGTTGGAAGAAGTTAATCATTCACCGCAACATGCGCCCACGGGGCCACGCATGGGGCTGCTGCCCGCCTGGGCCCCTCAGCCGTCCCCTCTGTCCCTGCTGGGGAACGGTGGCCCTGGGGCTGCAGGTGCTTGTGCCAGGGGTTGTTTTTTTGGGCCTCGATCCAAAGCGGATGGGGAGAAGGTGGCCCTGGCAGCTCTCCAGCGGCAGCGTGTCCTACCTGGCACTTGCACTAAGCCTTCTCCTGGCAAAGCCACACTCGCAGGCGGCCATGATACCCCAAACTTCATATCTCCCATTTTTTTTTTCCTTCTGCCTCCTGTTCTGTCGCTCATTGCTTTTAAGAAATGACCAGGAACCAAGGAAATCTCCAAATCCGTGGTGTGGGTCCGAAACAAAGCCCAGAGCGGGGGCTGGCTCAGCCCAGCTGCCTCCTCATCCACACGGAGTGGCCAAAAACTCTGCAAAAATAAATACGGGCGGCTCTGGGAAGCATTAGCTCGCACCGCAGGGCAACCGCTCGCTGCTCCAAGGACACCTCCTCCATCACCGGTGAAGGATGCCACCTTCCAGCCAACGGAGGCAGAAACCAGCTCTCCGAGACGCCCGTAGGATGGGAGTCCAATGGGCAAGGCGAGAGGGTGTGGATGTCATTTCACGCCCGCTCCCTGCGGGGACACCGGCGGGCGGTGCAGCAGCCGAGGTCACAGCGCTGGAGATAAGTCCCCAGGCGGTGACACCGCTCTGGCCAAGCTCACCCCATCCCCGTGCCAACATGCCACTTCTGCTCACCGCCGCCTCCCATGTGCTGTCCCTCTGTCCATCCGTCCGTCCTCCCCTCCAGGGCAGGCTCTCCCCAAGCACAAGCACCCTCCTCTCCGCCCCAAATCCTGCCCCTGGGGATGCGCCAGGCCAGGAAAGGCTGCTACCAGCCTGGGGAGCATCAGGGCCAAAAAACCCCCAAACAGCATCTTTTTAGGAGGGGGGTCACCCGGTTTGTACAATTCCCAGGGAAGCGAGCAGAACGGCGACGCTGCAGAGCGAGGCAGCCCTGATGCTCAGGTCACCTGCAAAGCCAGATTTCCCAGCCAGAGCCAATGAAGCTGTGTTTTGGATGGTACAAGTTTTTGTTTTGATTTTCACAAAATATGTCCACATGCTTCTATGTTCACATACTTCTATCCCCCCAAAACACCCTCTGGATGGGGGTTCTACTGTCAGGGCAAAGCTGGTGCCCTTCCCTCCTCGCCCCAGCGCTCGGCTGCAGAATTCACGCCGTGGGAGCGATGCTGCCGAAACCGCCGGCCGCTCGGCCGCAGCCAGGATATTTGAACTGCGGTGATGCCGCAAGCCTTAGACTTCAATCCACATTTGTGCCTTGCATAGAAGTCACAAAAATGTGCACAGCAGCGTGAAAAAAAAGGAAAATATCTGCGCTCGGCGGCGCAAATCTCTGCAAGCAGCACAGAGCACAGGAGGATTTTACCACCTTCTCTCTCTCTCTCTCTCTCTCTCTCTTTTTTACATAACCTGAAATAAAATAATCCTATCTTCCTTTTAGTTGCCAAAAAAGACATTCTGTTCTTGGCTAAGACTTCTTACTCATCTATTTTACTGAAAACAGCTTTTGGAACAAGCACATAATGCAATGGATCAAACCCGCAGGAATTCCTCTCTGGCACCAGAACTCCCACTATCCTGGGAATACTTTCTAACAAATATTTAGCCCAGATGTGCATTCCTTTCTTTCTCTCTCTCTCTCTCCCCTTCCCTCCATTTTTTTTTTTTANTGTGTTTGAGGGGCTAGATGTGTTGTTGGGGGGGGGGGTGTCTGGTGGGGAGGAAGGGAAGCGAATCTGCTAAGTCCCATTTCTGGTGCTCAGCGAGTAAAGCCCTAATACGCAGGAATGCGAGGAATTAATGTTTTAACTATCCTCCTCTTGGACGACATATCAACAGTAAATATTTCGAGTAATTTAGATTTAAGCAGGCTTGGCATTTGTTTAGCCCAGTGAGGAGGAAGGCAACCAAAACCACTATCAGCGTCCACTCGGTCTGGTTGTAAGAGGCTGCACAAAGAGACACCGCGGCTTTGTGCCGGAAGACGTGGATAAGAAGTTTCGGAGCTCGATTTTGGGGCCATATCTGCGCTTTGCACAGGGCAGCGCATGCGGCCACGGAAGGCAAGCGAAGGAAACCTCACCCAGCGCGTCCTTGCTTGTGCTGCTGCTCCTCGAAGCAGCTCCTAGGGTATCGCGGGAGAACACCGACATTTGTCATTTCTTATCTTCCAACTGGGGAGTATCCCAAAGGGGAGAAGGATCCCAAATCCGCGCACAAACTGAAAGCAAACTTTCCTCTGCAAAGCAACTTATGCTTAAAAAAAAAAAAAAAGCAAACAACCAGTGCAATGCACTAAAAGCATGTATTTTCCAGTGACTTTAGAAGCACCAGCATCCTCCTGCTCCCCAGGCAGCTGGGGGGGCTCATCCTGGCGCGTGGGGCCGAGGTCGCAGCCCAGCCCCAGTGCAGCGGCTCGAGCTGGGGTAAATATTGGTATAAACCCCACCACTTTAGCCAGGTACAACTCCGTATGTGGGGGAGTCTTTGCCCTCCTTTTCCAGGTGTTTATTTGCACGCGGGTTGGATGACCTTGGCGCAAGCATCGCAAAAAACTGGCGCGGAGCTGAGCTCTGCATTCAGCCACCCGAAATCCTCCCCGTCTCACAGCAGCGGTGAGCCCAGCAATGCCTGCAGGTGACTTCGTCACCCCCGTGCTATCGGCACCGATTCACCGCCCATCCATTTAACTATTTTAACTCCTGGCATATTTACCTACGTGGTTTCCCAGCTGCTGCTGGGACAGCCTCCCTGCGAGGACGGTCCCCAATTTCGGGAACGGAGGCCGTGCGGCGGTGCCGTCTGGTTCAGCCCAGCTGATTTTTCCCCCCAGGCCGGGTCTAAGGTTTCATAACCTTCCTCTGGTTAAAAATAGCCTCCCCTGCAGCAGCGCGACCCGAGGCGCGGCGGCACGAATCCGTTCGCGGTGCCACAAGTGCGTTCTCCTGCCAGAGCCGGGCGAAACGCCTTCCCCGGGAAGCCGGGCACAAACGCTGGCCAATATTTTGGAAAGGCAGCAAAGAAAAGGCTTTGCAGGTTTGCTATCAAGCCCTTCTTTCTCACTGACAGCTCGAAAGGTAAATAAGAAACATTAGCAAACGCATTAAAAGGTTATCTGACATGGCCTGAACGAAGCAGGCTTCAGATGTACTCAGCGCAGATTGCACGGCAATAAATATGAAAACAGCAAAGCGTGCTTTGTCTAGGAAAATCCTCTATTTGATTACACCTCATGAATAATTCACGCCAGGTTTCCATATTTGTCCTCCTGTAGGTACACGCTGTGCGTTACCTTGCCGGCTATATATACGCACGCATTTCCTGCGTTGAATTATTAAAGGCTCGCCAGGAGCTGCGGAAGAAACGCGCCGGCCCGAAAATGAAGCTCCGAAAAAGAAAAAAAAATAAAAGGAAAAAGAAAAAAAAAAAAGAAAAAAAAATCTGCTTAGGGACAGGGCTGTCCCCACGCATCAGCCCCATCCCACAGCGACACTGGGCACCGCGGAAGTGACAGGCGCTCGGGGAAGCCAAAAAATAGATAAATACACGCTTTGAAACTTGAGCAGATTTATTTGCTGTTGTTGTTCCTTTTCCCCAGGTGCGATGTAAGAGCCCCCGCTTGTTTGTTCCGGGCAGTGAATGAGGCCNGGGGGGTGGGGGGGGGGGTTGCCGCGCCGTCCGTCGGTCCGTCCGTCGGTCGGTCGGAGCGCCGGTAGGTGTTGCTGTAGCGACGGGAAAACATCCCCAGCCGGGCAGTTTGGGGAAGAGCGAACCGGCCA
>VXAL01017858.1:117762-136291 GCA_013399475.1 Chauna torquata | reverse complement strand
CGGGGGCGCTGCTCGAGCCGGGCCCCCGGGGCGGCAGGCGCCGACCCGACCCTCGACCCCGGGGAGAGCGGGCGCGGGGCACGCTGAGAGGGGAAACACAGGGGACCCACGCGGGTGTGGGACCCACGGCCAAGACCCGGACCCCTGAAACTGGCTTGGGCCCCACAGGGGGGGTTTGGGGACCCACAAGCACGCCGGGACCCCGAAATGGGTTGGAATGCCTCAGGGTGTTCAGATCTCATGTGGGGTTGGGGACCCACAAGCACACTGGGACCCTGAGAGGGTTTTGGATGCCTCAGAGGATTCAGATCCCACATGGGGTTTGGGGACCACAGGCACAGCTTGGACCCCAAAATGGATTTCGGCCTCCCATGGGATTTGGGTCCCTCAAGGGGTTTGGGACCCACAGGCAAGGGTTGGCCTGTGGACCAGCCAAACCCCGAAAGGGATTTGGACCCCGCAAGGGACTGAGGACCCACAAGGGTTTTGGGACCCATGACCAAGGGATGACCCTGAAAAGGGCTTGAGCCCAACAAGAGGTTTGGGTTCCTACATGGGTTTTGGGATCCATGGGCACAGCTTGGACCCCAAACTGGATTAGGACCCCACAGGGGGTTTGGGCCGTCAAAGGGGTTTGGGATCCACAGGGTTGGTCTGTGGGCCTACAAAGGCCGGAAAAGTGTTTGGGTCCCACAAGGAGTTTGTGCCCCATGAGGAGGTTGTGCCCCACAGGGGGTTTGGGACCCAACGAGCAGGCTTGTATCCCAAGATTTGGGCCAGCAGGTTTGGGCCTCAGAAGGTGTTTTGGGACCCATGAGCAGGTGTTGACCCCTGAAAGGGATTTGAGCCCCACAAGGAGCTTGGGCATCACAAGCAGGCTGGTCTGCAAAAGGGATTTGGGCCCCACAGAAGCTTTGGGCCCCACAGGGGGTTTGAGACCAACAAGCAAGGTTTGGCCTCTTTAATGTGCTTGGGCCCTCCAAAAAGACTTGGGGTGTAGCAGCAAGGCTTGTCCTCAGAAAGGGATTTTGGACCCAAAGGGATTTGGTCCCCAAAAGGTGTTTGGGCTCTACAGGCGAGGGTTGATCCCCCAGGGGGATTTGGGCCCACAAAAAGGGATTTAGGCCCCATGGGCATGGGTTGGCCACCAAAACGAGTTTGAGCCCCTCAAGCAAGAGTTGTCCCCCAAGGGACCCCAGAAAGGGCTTTGGCCCTATAAGCAAGGCTTGGCCCTCAGAAGTACTTAAGGCCCTGCCAGCAAGAGGTGCGATGTCTTAGGGAGTTTGTGTCTCAGTGCAGCTGTGCCAGCGGATGCGTTTTTGGGGGGTGGAGGGACATTAAAATGATGATTTTTATTCCATTCCCTGCCAGTGCGGGGCCGTACAAGCAGCGCGTTTAGTGGGGCAGGAAGACATGCACTGGGGGCTTTGAGAGTGATATTAAAAAGATGTTGGAGGAGGACAACTTTATTTTATTTTATTTTTTAATTAATTTTACTCCTGCCGGGGTTGCATTACGTGGGAGCTTCCTTGAGGCAAGGAAGGCATTGCAAACCCTGGACTTTGGGGGTCAGCAGGGAGCCTGCACCAGTTTCTCCCCCAGCTCCAGTTGCTGTAGCCTTCAGCCGAAGATGTCCACACGCTTCCCATTGACCGCGAGGAGCTTTCAGAGAGCTCCAGGTTTCTAACCTGAGCAACACCACTGGCAATCAAACCCCTTTCATTGGTACTCGAGGTGCAGATTTACCTGGCATTGCTCAGTTTTGCTGTTTTGCTGGATTTTTGCCCTGCAAGCTGGAGCTGGGCCAACGGCCAGCAGCGCGGTCAGAATCCCTGGGTTATGATGTTGCCTTCTCTTTAAAATGTGGCACAGCTGTACCCCACGGGCTTGGGTACCCCAGCTGCAGGAGTCCCTGGGCAGGTCCAAGTCCACGGAGGTGGGAAGACTTGTCTTCTCCAGCCTGAAGTTGGCCACGCCAGGGTCTCTTCAACTCTACCTCTGCAGCTGGCCACTGAGGGGCTGCTCATCCCCTTCCTGCACCAAGGTCCTGCTTTGACCCTTTGCTTGCCATAGCTCCAGCATAAATCAAACAGGGTCAGTTGGGTTGGATTTGCCTTAGCCAAGAAAATGGATGAGGTCAGATTGGGGTGTGGAGGGATTTTCCCAAGCACAAGTACCCTCGGGCCTGTGTAGTGAGCACGGTAGTGCTGAGATGCTTCCCAGACAATGCTGCAGGCTGGGGCATTGGTGCCTCTTTCCAGAAACAGTGTTCTAGATGTAAACCCCGGGGGATACCTTTCATCTTTTTTTTTTTGTAACAGAGGTCTCTCACTGGAAGGGTGCCCGGTCTGACCACAAGGAGTGGAAAGGTGAGGTGGGAGCTTCAATGCGGTACAGCTTTTTTAGAGTAGATGGCTGTCAAAGTGTCACACTCTCACCAGTGAAGGGTTTTGAACTCTAGGGCTAAACTGTTGGGGAAAAAAAAAAATTAAAAATCTGATGCTGAACTATTCCTCTCTAGTGCCAAAACCACAGCAGATGCCACCACGCGAGGCTGTGCCACCAGGACTTTTGCTGCTAGTCCTACCCCGGCATGTTTCAGTGATTCCTGTAGGGAGCAGCCGGGGGTGGAGGGATAACATCTCCAAACCCATTTTGCCGCTGGAGAAAACACATGGTGTGACTCCATGCCTCTGTGGTTGCCCCATGCTTCCCATCTCCAGGCGCTTTGCCCCAGCACCCAGCTCACCTCCCTGTAGCTGTCTCCCTGGCCCGTGAAACAAAGGTGACAACTCCCGAAGCTACAGAAGCACGGGAGGGATGAGCTGAACTTTTTTCACAGATGCAAATGTCGTGGAGGCAATACGTAACTGCAGACGGTGCCCTGAGGACGGGTGGGCCCTGTCTTTGAGGCACGAGGGCCTTCCTGAACATGACGGCGTTCAGCGCTTGGTCGCCAAAGGAGTGGTTTTCCTGAGGTTTCGTTTACCATGTTTGGACACGGCTGTGATTAATATTTCCTAACAGGAAGACGTCGTGCGTGCAGGCTTTCCTCTTCGGGGTTTGGGTCGCGGGTGACAAAGTTCAGGTTGTACACTGGCTCCTCGCTTCCTCCGGCTCACAGACTACACCCGGCGGCTCCTTGTCGGACCCGAGCGACTGCAGTCACCCATCGCTGAGCCCGACGTGGGTCCTGGCGCCGATGTGGTGTCACCATGCCATCTCCGGGGACCCAGAGAGCTTCCGTATGGTGGGACCAGGACATAATATAGCTTCTCTATAAAACATGTCCGTGGGTTGAAGGGGAGGTAATTTGGTCACCATCCCTGAGCCGAGTTTGGCATGAAACTTGGGGCAAGGGGGAAAGGGGATATCCTGGAAAATGTTTGGAAGGGCTACCAGCAATCTCTGGGTTACACTTCTCCCTTGCTTTTATTTGTTTCAATGAAAGTAAAACCCCTGTGAGATAGAGCCCCGCGCAGGACAGATATTATTCAGTGATTCAATCATGCAGTGAACAATTCTGACCCCAAACTGCACGTTTATGTGTGTCTGAGAGAGAAAGGCACTTTGAGACAAAACTTTCTGGCTCTTCCTTTTGAAGCAGCATTTCATATTTTAAAATTAACCTAAAAACACTACATACATAAGTAAGTGGAAGTTTACACAGAAGGATAAATAGCCCTCAAACAACATAAGACATTTTCTTGTGTAGGTTGAATGAAATATTTCACTTTGACTCAGTGTGCATTTTGTTGGTGTTGCATCTCTGAGACTCTGTCCTCCAACAGATGAACTCAGCAAAGAGAAAACAACACACAACCGTTTCTTTTTAACTTGAGCCAGGTTGTTTGTTTTTAACATGGCTTTTTTTTTTTTTTTACCTCTGGAGGAATATCCTCCTCTCCCCTCCTCCCAGGAAAGCCCTCACCGCGATTCTTTGCCAAAGGCTGCTGGCAGCACCGGCCCGGAGCAGGGTTCCCTGGCCAGGTGCCATGTGAGCACTGCTCCGGCAGAAGGAAATTCCCCACTGACTGGCCCAGCAAAGCGCAGCAGCTGAGGCCAAGCGCTGGATGCAGCGGGAAGGGGGAGATGCTCTGCGATGCACAGGGCGGCCAGGTAAGGGATGGGCAAGCCCTGGACGCTGAGCTCCTCGCCACCTGTTTTGTGCCTGCCTTGCAGCAGGAGAAGCACTTTCCCTGGGATACAAAGTCTTTAGGTGCTTGGGAATGGGTAAATCAGGAAGTATCTGGGCTTGGAGAGATTAATTTTATTTTGGTTTTATGCGTACATCCCCAGCGCGGTTCTGAAAGCGCCTATCAGCGGTATCTATCTGCAGCGCTGGGTGCTGCAGCAGCCTGTCTGAAAGTGAAGATGGGGAGTTGCAGGAAAAGAGACCACCACCGAGCCAACCCTGCTTGAGCAATTGCACGGCCGGCACCACCACCGGCCCCACGGCCCCATCTCGTCCTCTTTTGCACACAGATAAAATGAATGTGTAGGTTTTATCGTGCGCTGAGTGGTCACAAGAAACTGCCACCGCTGGGCTGTCTGTCCTGCTGCCAGGGCTCCGTCACACCCCACACATCTGAAACACAAGTTAAACAGGGGCCTCGAGACAGGCTTTTTTCCCCTGAAAGACGGACATGAAAGCTGCAAATCAAAGACTTTGCTTCAAACACACTCAGGCCCATTCACCTGCACCGGGAATGGCAGGAGGGATGTGGCTGTGCTGGGTCCGGCTGTGCGGATGCGATGGGAGATGTCCTGCATTTTCCTCGTTGATTCCACACCAGCACAACTGCACGAGAACCTGCTCCTGATTTGAGCTGCTGCTGGACGACAACTGGACCTGTAGCGTTTAAGGCCCTATGTGCTGTGCTGTTGTGTACCCGCTGGGTGGTTACGTATGCATTTAGTGAAACGTGCTCACTGCTGTCCTCTCGCCGTGCCTTCAATCCGTGATGCGTACAGGGGCACCGAAATGCAGCGCTCTCCTAAATGCACGGGCACCCTCATAGCTGGGGAGGGCTGGAGAACATGACCTGTGTGCTGAGGACTGCTGATAGAATTGATTCCCAACTAATGTGCAAAAATCATCAACCCGAGCAAAAAAACCTGTTAATTTAAAATGCAGGCATGAGGTGGGAATTGCGACAGTGCCGAATGGCTTCAGCCACCAGTGGTGACGGTTAGCAGCAAGGAAAATAGGTGTGACAGAAAAGCAGCGTTAGGCAGACAGCTGTGTCCTCAATTAACCCAACCAATAGTTAACTTGGGTGTCAACAGAAACCCTCGCGCCGGGATTTGGAGGTGGGAGACCCGAGTGCTGTGCTTTTCACTCCTTGACGTGTAGTGAGCCGTCTGTTTTAGCCCTGAAATGTCTCGAGCGATGGGGCTGCTGCGATTCCTCTTGCAAGGGTATCGCTCTCACACAATAATTAAATCTCCAGCTTTCAGTCATAATTGCCAATGACAGAGCCTCCGAAATCGCTTTTTATGCTTGTCCATTCGGTCTCCTGACAGAAAGGGCTTCTGGAAAAATAAAAACAGCCAGGGAAGAGTTGCGAGCAGCAGTAAAGGCAAGGAGCAGCGATGTGATCTCCATCCTTTGCCACATGTAGTGACAAGAAACCATCTCTAAACACCGAGGAGGGCCGAAATTGCAGTCCTGGATTCCTAACGGGCCCTGAAGGAAATGGTAGCTTACAGTACGGCTTCTGCATTACCAGCCTCATTGGAAAATGGTAATTTTTCAGCGCTAGGACCTGTCTCCTGCTCCTGGTTTGTAATTGGTGTTGTTGGCGGCAAGCCAGGTAGTGCTCGCAGCTCTGTCTTGCGAGGACAAAACCCCCATTACTTTTTGCTCCCTAATTCTCCCAAGGTGTGCTGCTGTCTATCAATAGAGTCGCCATGAGGTAATAGAAATTACAAGCCTCCCCAGACTTATTTGTCTGAAAGCGTTTCTTGTAAAAATAATTATGTGAGTCTCCGGAACCGTGGTACATGAGAATGGCAGAAGAGAAAGTTTGCAAATTAAAATACAACAAAAAGCTCTTTATCATAAACTGCGAGGGAGACTGGGCGAAAGGGTTATTGCCCTTCCATTGGGCTGGCTCATGGTGACTTTTGGAGAGAAACAGCAAATTTTGGCATCTGTTGGTTGCTTTCCAGCAAAGCTGCTCTAGACCCCAGCAGCCAGGTCTGGGGAGGGCGATGGTTTTTCCAGGCACCGATTGGGGCTCGTTCCCAGCCCTTGCCACGGTCTCCTCCTGAGAGCTTTGCAAAGCCACCACTGTCCCATCCCCATCACTTCGGTGGCTCACGACAGGGACCTCCGGTCTCACTCGCTTTGTCTGGCCGCAGGCTGGGGATGGGGCTTTGCCTGCATGCTCCTACCTCCCTTGTAAGAGGCTTCCTCAAGGCTTCACCGCACCCCTTCCTTAAGTCCTTAACCAGCAAAGCACCATCCAGAGCACAAATATGTGCGGTGACGTGGCAGACGAGCTCTGGAGGAAATACCTGAGCTGTCTGAAAAAGTTACTGCCCCCCTGCCTCCATCAAAGGACCAAGCGTTCAGGCTCTGGCATCTCAGCACAATCCTTTTCTGATGCAAAATATGGGCGAATGCACTAGACTGGGAATGGGAACATCTGGGGCAGGGCACAGCTGCCCACCACTGCCCCGGGGTGAGCGCAGGAGGGGGATGGAGGCTCCTTAAAGCCACTGCAAGTGCTTGTTTCAGAGCAGAGATGCCAGGATCCAAGCCATTAAAAATAACAATATGACTCAAGCTCAGTTTTCTCCTCTAAAGAACGCTTTAGCAAGCCCACAGTATGCAACAGGAGTATTGCTTCCCTGGGCAGCTGTTATGATACTTGAACTGGACTGAAACAGGAGTAAAATACATATGTTGATTATATATATACAAATAGAAGTGTGCGCTTCTCTATGTATTTAACCTGAGCAAATGAATTCACAGCAAATCTCAACAAAAACGCTGCTCTCGTGTCACTGAGAGCTGAAGCAGTGTTTGGTGGCCAAGGCAGCTGCAGGTGATGCTTCGCTGCTTTCTTCTCGGTGTCTGAACTCGGGATGAAGGCGCTTGGTTGAAAACAGAAGCTACCAACAGGGCATCGGGGCTCTGTTTGGTGTCGGCTGTGAGCTGTCGCTGGTCTTACGACACTTGTGGGATGCGTTAGATCCCAGCGGCTGCTACCCCCAGTTTTACAGGAGGGAAACTGAAGCTCTGAGCTGGGACCATCATTTTGGAGCAGGATGGGCACAGGCATGAGGTTTTGAGGCTGAGCCCGTGCTTTTAAAATCTGGAGGTCTTCTGGATGCCAGCTCTGTGGCTGGGAGACCTGACCCTAGAGGACATCCACCTCTCCGACCTCCTGCAATGGGAAACCAATTGCCCCAGTTTTGCTCAGGTACTTTGTGTCCCATCTGGGCTTTCCCTCTTTGCTCGCAGCCATCCCTGTGCGGATGCTGGAAACCAGCCATGCTCCGTTTGTCTCCAAGGGTTTCCTTCTGCAGGATCTGCGTGGGCTGGGGCATTGGGCAGCAATGCTGTGCTGCTCCGGCTTCACGTCCCCATGTGTCCTGCATCTAGCTGCCACCCAGCCAGAAGAAGAAGCCCCACTAGGTCTCCTGCGTCACCGACAGCTGTGCCATGAAATGCTGTGCTGCGTCCCGAAACCGCGTTACCCCACACGCGTTAGCCAAGCAGATGGGTTGCAGCACTGGGCGGTTGCAAAAGAGAAATTTTGCTTTTCTGGGATGCTCGCCATCAGAATGTATTTCTCCTGAAGTCTGCAGTGCTAACAGTCCTGGAGGACAAAATCTGACTCACACAGCACCCTGTTAACTGTGCAAAGGTTGTAGGGGCCCAGAGAGCCCCACAAAGTGACTGACTGTGCTGTATCAAGGGGGCTTTGGTGTATATTGCCCCTCTGAAGTTTATTTTCCCCATTCATCCTGTAGGATAGAGGTAAAACTGAGGAGCTGCATTTACGCTTCTGCCCCCTCACTTAGAGCTTTCCCCACAGAATAAAAATGAAAATGGAAGATAGATATGTATATATATGTATACACACACTTCCAGATACACTTAATAACATAATGTCTCCATGGTGGTAACATCTTTGGGTGGGAGAAGCTTCTATATGGCAACAGGATAAATGACTGACACCCCTTAGCAAAAGGCAGAGAGGGAGGTGAATGTTGTCCAGCTGGGACCAAAATGCCCACCACCTCATAGCAAATGAGCAGCTGGGCCAGGTCCAGCTTAAACACAAACGGGCTGCAATTCAGAGAGAATTCAGAAAGGCCAATAAGCCTGGGTCCTTCTGGTTTGCACTCCGGGTTTTGAGCCCCTAAACATTTGCACACGCAAGCTTTCCTCCTCACCTGTGGCAGCTGCAAAAATGAGTTCTCTCCTCCAAACGAAAGCCAAGATTACCATGTAATGACCTGACCCCAGGAGACAGATTTCTGAGAAATGTACCAAAAATGTGGCAGTCCCCCTCCATCGGCCACCTGCACGTGTGTGTCCAGACACTGGGTTTGGAGCAAGGCTTTGGTGAGCCAGCATTTGCTACATGCAGTCTGGAGGGCAATGAAAAGGAGAGGCTTTTTGTTTCAAGAAACATTGTTTATTTTCATTTTGAAATTGATCTACTGAGGACAACGGAAAGAAAAAGACAAGGAGAGGAATACAGAAAAAGAGGTTGAGTTTAATCCAAAAAGAAAATGTTGCACGAGGCCTGAAACAGCTTTTTAGGACTGAACTTCTCCCCACAGCTGTGTTTTTTTGTTCATCCATTGACCTGATGAATCCCTTCCCTGCTCGGCTCTGCCCGTGGTGTGGTCGAGGTTGTGTCACACACGTTGGAGAGCATCACAGCTTCAACTCCACAGGAAAACACTGCAGGGGAGAAATAGTTCTTGAAGTCAAGCATTGTAATTTACTAACAGGTTTATTAAAATCCTGGTAGAAGATTATTTTTAAAGTCCGTTTTACACAGCCGTTGCCCTTCTGCTGCTGTCTAATCCTGGAAAATCTCAGTGAATGAGTCATTTGCACTTACTATCTATTACACCCTCTTATTATAAGCCTGAGTGTGTTTGCGTTTGCTTCAAACAGTATCAGTGGAGCCATAATAGTGCCATAAAATCTCATGCACCTCTCCTTTTGGAAACTCTTTGATGTTGTGAGAGAGGCATCTCAGTGTGGTTTCATGGGGTGTTTCTGGTGCACAGGGGGACTTTTAGGGACTCTTTGGAAGCAGCCTATAACTTCATTCCCCAGTCCTGACCACTATGAAGGAGCTGTTAACACACATCTTTTGGGTTTGGTAGGTCAAAGACGTGTTGTTGAGGGTGAAGTACTTGAAAAGGATATTCCTGCTTCCTAAAAGCAGCTTCAGGCACCAACTGCTGTACATGCAAGTCATGATGAGGAAGATATCTGGCAGTAGTGCAACAGGGATATTTGAGGGCCACCTTGTTTGTTTGCTTGTTTTTGATATATGAAGGCTGATGAGCATTAAATGTAACCCAGAGGGCTAGGATCCTTGCATCTCTGCCTCATTTGGTTCAGGACATTGTATTCCTACTTCCATGCAACCACTGAAAAGAGAGTGCAGGAGAACCTGATATAAGGACATCAATTTATGGAGCAATGTAGGGTGGCGGGAGGTGGAACACTGCTACACAGTAAAAAATCATATTGGTGGGCATAGAGTGTGGTTTGGTTTGGTCCTTCCAGCAGCGTCCTCTCCCTTTACCAGTTGGTGAGCATCACCATTGTTCTCCTGACCTGATGCAGCCACCAAGCCACGTGTACTCCTAGGCAAGTGGTAAACGTACCCTCAGCCCATCCTCCTCTTCCTCTTACCCACCTGAGGGGGGTTACAGGAGACAGGGACACAAGAAGCTGCCCTGACTCCAGATGAGCTCTCCCTGGGCATGTAAACCATGTGTTCCTGACATCCCAGAGCAGCCCCTTCCTGAGGCAGAGCTGGCCAGGAGTCAAGAGGAGAGTTTTGCTCTGAATGTAACTACAGGAGGGGAAAAAAAAAATGCACATTCAAGGTTTGAAATCACACTTGCTGCAGGAGATATTTCCATTGGCAATGTCACCAGAACCGGCACAAATGATTCAAAATGTTTTGTTAAATGAAATTCTCAGATGATGTCAGAACTGAGGCTGCTTTAGCAAAACCTTTACAAATAAGGAAGGTTGAAAAGATGAAAAAAAAATGACACCATTTGACAGGGGGGGATTAGGAGCTTAAAATTATATTTATAGGCTATCCAAATATTCGAAAGCTTGGAAATTCATAGTTCCAGTGCTTTAGCTCTGCTCTAGAGGCCTGCCAGCCTCTTAGCGTAAGTCACACAAGGCAGCCAGCTGGGCTGGGCTCACTGCACTCCCAAAGCCTGTTTTCTGTTCTCCAGCCCTGGCTCCCATTTCGTGCAGGCTCACAAACAAATCCCACCACGTTCGTGTGCCTCAGTTTCCCCCTCTGTCCCATGCAGGCGATTCTGTCCTCCTGCCATAAAGCACTTTGAGATTTGGCACTGGGGAGAGCAGGAGTGGGTTTTGGTCTCCTCCCTCTCCTCAGCACTTGTACTGCATGCACCCCGATGAAAGAGTGGGCTGATCATTCAAATAGTGACATCAGCTCTTTGCATGACCTTCTTCTCCACCACCCATTTCTTTCGCACATGGAAAACCCAGTGCTAACAGCAACACTGCTGAATGCTGTTTCATTTCATGCCTGCCGCTCCAGCCTGGGCGAAATAACCCCGTCTCTGTCACGGCTCTGCTAACCCACTTCATCTTTATTGATTAATAGGTCATAATCCTCTTTTAGTGAAAACATAGCCATGCCCACGGCTAAGGGATTCAGATATCACCGACGGGAAGATTACAACCTCTTAGTCTGAACACGGAGAGCGAGATGGACTGTCAGAGCGAGAGCACTTGTTAAGAGTAAAATCAATGGTGAGCTATTTGGGGAGGAAAAAAAAATCCCCACCACCAGAAATACATTAAACACAGGCTCCAGTGCTCCAAATTTATATAAGTCCAAATTAAGTGAGACCATAATAAACTGTTTGCTTTCTTTGGGTTTACCCAGTAGACAGGAGTCTCTGGTTTGCTGTAACGCCTGTGACAGTACAAGCGTTGCGTCTAGTTTGTGGTCGCCTCCATCAGCTACGTCCCCGCTGGAGGAGCCGTGGAGGTTCACGTGGGTTTGTTAGATGGGGTTGACGGGGTGTCCTGCCTTTTCTCTTCCCTTTCTTCCCTCCCGTTTCGCCTTGTGAAAATCCCACGCTGGGACTGAAGGGACATACACACGAATCCTAGGCGCATCCTGTAGCCTCGCACCTTCTTGATGCCTTGGGTGGTGCTTTCCATCGCCTTGTCACCCTCTATATGGAAGCCTCCCCGGGCAGGGACTACTTGCTATTGCATGAACACACAGCCTTGAGCACCAGGGAGGAACAGCAATCCCGCACTTGTTTCACCCATGATTTTATAGCAGTGATGCTTTGTGCATTTCTGAGCAAGGGTGCGCTCAGCGCCGGTGACCCTGCAGCTCTGATCCTCTCTGGAGTCAGGACCGCTGCATCCAACCGCTGTTACCAGTTGCCAGAGAGATACAGAGTTAACAAGAAATAGCGAAAAAGCACTAGATTTCCTTTGTTATGCAGTTCACTGAATGAGGTTTCCCACATCTGTAGAGCTCACCACATCTTTTATGAGATTTGACTGTCAGCAAGATGTTATGAATCCCAGATGTTAAAATATGGATTTATTCATAACTCAGGGCTTATAATAGAGCACTCAAAAAGATTATATCCAGCCCCCCTCCTCAAAAGATCCTCCTGAAATAAAAGTCTTAGCTTTTATTATTTTTTTAGTTATTCTTGCTGTATGATTTATCTTTGATATTAACTCTTTGAATATCTTTTAGTTACTTTGGCTTTAGGTCTGGTGTGCATGGGGCTTCAGACCTTCCAGGAGAGCAGAGCACTGCTGTTACGGGGCTGGAGGGCAGTGGGAGGAGAGTGGAAATCCAGCCCCAGCTCCGGGCACCTGTGAAATTTGGAGCCGGAGGTGTTCGGTATCTATTGCAGCCCCGAGGAAGTGCTCTGGTCAATAAAAAAGCGGTTCCTCACAGCTGGTGACCATTACGGCAAACACAGCGTCGGACAAGCTGCAGCTGCTATGCTGCCGGAAGATGGAAATGTCTTTGGAACCAAATTTGGAGCATTTGTTCCATTAATACTTTCTCCCTCCCTCCTGCCCCTTATTTTCCAAGTTGCTGCAAGAAAAAACTACAAGAGGAATGGGAGAAGACCTTGCCTGGGCAAGGGCTGCCTTGAGCATCGGGGTGCAAATATTTCCCTGAATCAGGTACCCGGCTCAGGTAACACCGCTGGGTCCTGGAGGAAGCCGGCAGCGCTCGGAGCTGTGCCCTTGCACGCAGCAAGAGATGCTTTCTGTCCCAACCGTCCCATGTGTAAACAGAGATGACAGGTCTGAAGGGAAGTATGAAGAGTCCCGTTTTGCACATGAGGAACAGAAAGTCAGTGATTTTACTCCAGGTCACCCGAGAAGCTGGCAGCAGCCTCATGAATCACGAGACAAGTGCACGAGGCAGCGCTGGCTGAGAGCAGCGCTCCTCCCTGTCCCTTGCAGTGGCTGTCCCCGCTCTCTGCCACCTCCCACTGCCGCTGCCTTGCCCATGGACCTTGTCTGTATTTAGGAAGTCCCATCTTCCTTTCCCTCCCTTTCTTTTCTCCAGCTAGGTCATCTCTCTGGTCCTATTTGGAGAAAGACTTCACTGCAGAGAGTGTCTGGTCATGTAGGACTCTGCCACCAACCCCTTGGACACCATCGCCGCATCCTTTAAAGATCAAACCCGCTGTCCACGCTGCAAAGCTGCAAGCCTGCAAAGGTGATCCAGCTTCTCCAGCAGGAGCTAGACAATGTTCAGCCCCTTCCAGATCACGTGTAATGGCCTGGAGCAAGGCTGGGGCATGGGATCCCAAGCGCTGCTCATGGGTCACCTGCCTTAACCAGGCTAAGGGCCAGCTGGGGAGATAGAGCGCATGCAGCCTGTGGGCCCTGCTTTGCTCTTGTGACTCACCAGGTCCATATTTCACTACAGAGATGGTGGCTTTCTGGAGCCTTTCCTCCGGGGCTGGGCAACGTGGTGTTTTAAAGGCAGAGCAGAAAGGAGGATGCCTTGAAATCATACTTCAGGATGGGCCTCCCGCACTGAGATGTGCAGAGCTGGAAACCTGAACCTTCCCTGTGTCACACCAGCGATGAATTGATGGAAAGTGAGGAAACTGGCCGTCAGTGCTGACACTACACAAATCTCTCGGCACTGTGAGGAGGAACAGCAAGTGGGCAACTGGGAGAGGCTACCTGGGCTTGGCATTCCCTGGCTGCTGGGCGATGGTGAGGAGAGAACCAGAGCTCTGGTGTAAATCAGCACAGCTCCTCTGGTGCCTAACGAGAAAAATATTTGGAGGGAGTTTATGGGACATTCACCAGCTTGTAAATATTTTTTGGCATATCAGTTTGTGTGTCATGAGATTTAAAACCTTCATCACCCTAACGTTTTCCATCCCACAGAGAACTCTGGTCTGAATATGATGTGCACTCAAGAAAGTTTGCCAGTAGTGTGATGTTACAAAATTTGTGAAATGCCTCGCTTAACCGCAATATTATGTATTTTCCAAGCCACATACCTATCTATTACAAGGTCTTTCAGATAGAGTTATAGACAGACTGTGGGTCATGAGATGCTGACCTTGGTGTGTTTTTACTCCCTTCTTCTCATGAATTAACTCCTGAACTATTGACTCTCTGTTGAATGGATAGCAGAGTTCAGGCACATTTTACATGCAAGCTTTTACATCCTGTATCTCAACAATTGCAAACCCCAAGGACAAGTAAATACTTCAGCCTCAGCCATAAAATTGATGTGTTGCAAAATGAACAAAATGGGTTTAGTAACTTACAAGGGAGATACCAGCAAGTGTGTAATGAGCCAGAACTGAGAGTTATCCTGTCCCCCTCCTCGGTGGTGTGGCCGGGAGAACTGGGAGTAGATCACCACTTGCAGGTACTCAGTTTATGCCTTATATCTTCAATGAGAGCAAAATCCATCTATGGTCATGTCAGATCTCAGCCCTTTGGGCCCTCCTGAAAGGGAAGGATTAACTTAAGAACTACAAAGTTGGCAAGGAGAATATCAACTTCTAAGTTCTGTTTTTTCCCTCTAGTTTTTGAGCCTGCAGATTACTCCCTGCCAGGTTTGAGAGCTCTCTTCCACAACCAGAAAGGCAAAAAAGTCGTCAATAAACCATAAAAATAAAATCGCCGAGATCTTGGGAAATGCAAGAGAGATAATAAAAGCACAGAAATCACCCAAATTGCCAGTACCATGTTAACAGATCAGCAACCACATTCTGCTGCTGTAGCCTGGTGCAAATGAGCATGGTAAATCTGATTACACCTGGGGATTAAGCCCCTGTTTTGTCATTAAAATAAAGATGGCCCCTAAAATATACCATATAGCACTGGCATATTAGAGCTGTGCAGGCTATTTCTGTTTTGTGTGCCCTCCTGAGCTAAGTTCTTAAGAAACTGAAATTTAAGTACTATAAGACAACGTGCAGTTTTCTTTAGAAGTAGAGGTCAGATGGAAAACATAGTTTTAGGTCTGGTAAAGAAATTTTCTGTAATATCGGAACGTTGCTTGGCTGAGGAGCAAAATAGCTTCATGTATCGCTTCATGAATAGCTCCATAGCAAGCCTGGCTCTGAAAAACACCCCTCCATGATGGTCTGGCATCAAAGATGAAAAGTTTGAAGCTTTTCATGTTGATTCTTCATGTTTAACTGAAAATGAAAACACAATATCTGTCTCCTCACTCCAAAACACAATAGAGGCAGAGGTGGCATATTAATAAATACACTCACTAGAAGAGATTATGAAAAAAATTGTCGGCTGAGTCCCAAAGCAGAATATTTCCATCATCTTGGCAAGGAAAAGTCACTGATATGCGATACCAGATTAATATGCAAAGGGGAACAGAGCAAGACTGAGCCCACCTGGTGCAGCATGAGGGTGGTTGGGGGTGGGATGTAGTAGGGACCTGGATGTGTAGGTTGGCTTTGCCTCCTTTCCTGTGTGATCTCCATCAGGCATAAACAGGGCAATAACACTTCCCTACCCTAGACAGGGCTTATCAGGAGAGCTCAGCGATATCTTAGATGAACTCAGGTCACATTCAGGCTGCCTACCCGCATCGTCACTGGGGCACCTTTGCTGCAGAGATCAAAGAGGCTGTCTGCTACCCCAGGCTGGCAGACTGGTTCCTGCTTCCTTGTAGACCCTGTGGAGGGAGGTGATGGCAGCGCTTGAGTTAGGCTCGGTAGTAGGTGGCCTGAATGCTCATGCCTACACTGGTAAACTCACCAGAACCAGGGCACAGGATCAAACGCTCTCTGGTGATCACCCAGAATTTAGATCATTCCCTGGCATGATTTTTGGTCCAAGCAAACTAGCAGGCTCCCAGACAGTGTCCGGGCATGGCTCAGGGCATTACATTGGCCAGGGTGTGTGGCCGTACTAGCAAGGCCACTCTGAGGAGTTTCGGAAAGGTGGCAGGAAGGGGTAACCCTATGGACATGACTTGTGTTGTGGGTAACCATATGAACATGAGCTGTGTCCTCATACTCACTCTTCGGGCCAGAAAGAAAGGCTGGGGCAAGTTGGCTCTGCTTGGTTTGCTGGTGTAGGCACAGCCAACATGGGCTGAAGGCCACCTGGCTTGGAGTCAGTCACCCCTAAATGGGTGACTGGATGATCTTGGAGGTCTTTTCCAGTCTAAATGATTCTATGATTCTAAATACTAAAAAGCCGTATTAAAAGGAAAATGGCTGAAAGGCAGCAAAATGTCACATTTAGCCAAGCACCAGTTCAGATACGGCTCCTGATGCTTAGAACCGTCCTTGAGCTATGGCCGGTCATGTCAAACTCACTTCGCTACCTAAAAGGCCTTCTTCAAAATCAATGTCTTCTGCAAAGTCTTGGTTCCCTATGAAACTTCAAGGTAAGAAAAAGAAAAAATCAGAAATGGAGAAAGTTCGTGTCCACCCATGTTTCCTCAGCCAGCCCTAGTGTCTCTGAGTGGAGATCACAGCTATGTGAGTTTGGGACACCAGGCATTTGCCTGGGATTTCATCACACCCGAGGCACATCCATTTTGTGCACACAGCCCATCCCTATAGCACATTTGCAGCAGTCTGACAAGCCCAGGACATTCATCTGCCGCATCTTTTTTTTTCCAGGAAATCCTGTGAGAATCCTACAAAACGGGAATAAGAAAATATGCGTGAAACATCAGTGTTCAGTGAATGTATTAGTCTTTCCTGCACTTCATCTCCCTTTTTCCTCTCTCTCTGTTCTGGCTAGGAAATCCTTAGGACATGGAGCATGCCCCTGCGTCCTCCAGAGGTTGGCCCAGCTTGTTGGCATGTCTTGGTCCTCACATGGCTCCATTGAGGCTGGCTGGGCTCTCTGAAGAGGGAAAGGTGATTTAATTTAAGCAAGACAGCAAAACCTGGCTCCTGCACTTCAAGGTTTGATTTTGCACTTCAATTTCTGGGGCAAAGGACACTAGCAAAAAGGGAGAAGGTGCCCTAATGGAAGCACATCAGAGAAGACGTTACATGATGAGCATCTGGATTCATCTTGTAAGCACAGAATGTTCTGAAGGCTGAACACTTACTGCGTAAGGAGCATGCATGTTGGAAATGTTGTCTCAGAAGGACAATAGAAAGTTTTAAGCCTCATTTACAAGGCAAAGCTTACTGTGATGTCAAAGCAAATCAGACTCCTCCCCACTAGAAGAACCTAAAACAAAAGGAGGTGAAGTACACTTGTGTCTTATGAGATGCTTCCAAACATTGGCTTAACATTTTCACTTGAATTTGCTTCCATCACTTTTGCACATTGTCATCCATTTGATAAAGCTCGTCTTACCAGAAAATCTAAAGACTTAAATTTTCTTTCATTCAGTTGAGATCCACTGCAAAAACATCTGCTTTTGCATTACAAGAGGTTTCCCTCTCCTTGTTTGCATCCTGTGATGCTCTACTGATGTGGAGAATTTCCCTTTTCTTTTGAAGCAAACCAGATCTATTGGAATCTGTGCCGAGAAAGAGAAAACAGGATGCTTGACACGGATACCACATGCAACCCACCCAGACCCTGCTCACCTAATCAAGAGCACAGCAGCACGCCTTCAAAGCTTGTTTGGGCCTGACTGAAGAGTATGGAAAGGCCCATCTCAACGCTGTCTGTCTGTCCTCCTTGCTCTGAGCCCAGCTGGCTGGAAAACTGCAGGGCTCTTCAGATAGCACCATCAACCAGACATGTACTGCGGTGGAGAAATAGATCAGAGCCATCATGCTGAGGTCTGATCTTCAGCGTGCAGCCAAAGGCATTTTTATGACTGAGTCTTTAAATACATGAGAAAAAAAAAGAGTGAACCTTAGAGATGCTGCAATTACCACTGAGCTGGCACATGTCTTTGTGAGCCCTCAGTTTTCCTTCGGTCATGGTGCTTCCTGGAAACAGAGCAAAATGTCCCAGAACTGGCTCTGGGTAAGTGCCTACAGCGTGTCAGCCAAGACAAAGCTCTTGGACACAAAGGAGAGCTCTTCAAAGGCACAACAGGAAACCTAACTCCTCTCGAATTTCATGCTTTGGAAAATCTATCTAGCCATAGTATTTTTGCTTGACAGGAAAACTTAGGCTCAAGTTTCTCCTTTTTAAAATAAGCTTGACAAACTAATTAATTAACAAAAATCTAGCTATCATGTTCTACTCTTGCTTGCAAGAGTAACCGCTGGAGCATTAGCAGATAAATGTATCTGATTGGTGGGAAGTTCATGTATACCTGGTTCGCATTAAATAGTAGGCCAATATAATAAAACATAAAGTTAAGAACATAAGCAAGTCTGATCAGGACTAGAGAAAACATTAAGGTGGTTAAGTAGGTCATTAATTGGTGATTCAGAAGAGTCAGCCTAGAAGACACTACAGAATTATTCCAGAGTTACTTATTTATACGTTTTATTTATATTTATTATTCTTTTTAATTACTCGTTTTGGATAAGCCCCTTTGGGTATTCAGGCACACCACGGAATCTGACTATTTCTGGCAGGACCTGAAAGGCAAAATGACAAAACAGAGCGGAGACAACTTCTGTGACACAGCAAATAAAGATTAACCTGCAGAAAAACTGTTTTTTTCTTTTCTTTTTCCCCATGAATTTTCAGTCAGCTGACTGCTTTGATCCTGGTCCTCTTACCCAAGTCTCAGAGTAGGTTGTTCCATGGTCCTTTAGGTATCTCCAGGATCCTGGGCAAATACAAAATTAATAGTTTTATACATTGTAAGGCCTGGAAGGATTCATTCTTTTT
>VXAL01017858.1:75831-117753 GCA_013399475.1 Chauna torquata | reverse complement strand
TTAATATATATATATATATTTTTTTTTTTTTCCAAAAAAAAATGTCTGATCCTGTTTAAAAAAAAAAATCCATGGATGGAAAATCAAATACAAACCTTAGGAAATGGTTCCTGTAGTTGATAGTTCTCATTGCTGAAAAATACGTGTCTTGTTTCTAATATGACTTTGCCCAGCTGAAATTTCTTGATGTCTGATCTTATCATGCCCATACCAGGTAAGCTGAATATACTTCTATCACCAGAGTCAGGTCATCCCTTAGCTTTTTCCTTGCTTTTCTGGACACCTGGAGGGCCCTTTAAAAGTGTGGGTGTATGCCATGTGTATTCAAACACTTCTATCAGTCCTGCAGCTCTCTACAATTTCTTAAGATTTCTTTGACTGTGGAACTGTATAACCACGTCAACATTCACAACCATCAGCTCTGTGCCAGATGCAGACCACAACCTCCTTACTTCTGCACAGTGGTCTTGTTTTTACCTTCAGGATCCATCTAAACCCCTGGAAGACAGTTCTCATGCTCCCTGCTTCCTGGGCACTGTTCTGTACTGTAAGTGTGAACAGAAAGTCTTAATTCCTCGAAGGATAAATGTATATTTGGCTGTGATTAAATGACTATTGCTTGCCTGCAATGAGCATAGCAAGCAATCGGGGGTACACAGTCCCTGTGACCTCTTCTTTCTTTGGCACTTCCCAGGTTTCCCCATCATTTGCAAACCTTAATGATGTGTTTCTCTCAAGGATATTCATAAAAAAGTTAAAGCGTAAGGCCAAAAACTGAGTTCTGCTAAGTACCACTGGAAGCACAGGAGCTCGATGAACTGTCTCCTGTTGCAATTAGGGTTTGAGATCTATCAAGTGTCCAGTTCTTAACAGATTTTACGTATGCCAAGTGGATTTAATCAGCTTAAAATACCCTGTGCTACCGATACCTCTATAAAGTGCCAACTCTATTAACACTGTTGTCCCTATCAACAGCAAAAAGGTAAGCTTACTTTGACGGGATCTCCTTTCCATGAACCTGGGCTGATTGGTATTGACTATATTAGCGTCGTTATTAATCTAGTAAATTTGAACTGATGTAGTTATCAGTGGTTTATTATTGTGCTAGGATTGGTACAGTCTCCAATTCTAACTAACAGACACCCTCAAAATAATAAAATACAATATTAATAGCCCTTGGGCAGGTTGGTGAAAATCCTGGGGTTCAGGTTAGCCGTTTAGGTTTAGTCACTTGCTGCTTAATGACCACAAGTATTAGAGGAATGGAAGTATTTCATTTTCAACACATAATAAGGCTGTATCACTGGGCTTTTTCACCAGTACACTACCGAGATATTCACCGAACAATTCTTCCCTCTGTCCTGTTGCTTTCTTTATCAATATCCTACAGTTTGGGCTTCTCATTTATACTTAATTGTTGCAACGAGCTTTCTCTGTCCTCTGGATGTGTGGTGTTTGACTGGGTGTAGACACCCAGGCATCACCCCCTAAGTAGCGTATATTCACTCTGCAGCTTGGTCAGTGTCTCAGCTGCGGGTTTTTGGGGCCGTGAGCAAGCTATCCTCCACCAAATTTGTAGTTATCGGTCACATTTTTACTTATATTCTTTCTTTCAACTTTTTTGGCTTGTAACTGATTTCAGCCGTTGGAAACTGGCCATTTTAAACAGCTAAACATGGAAGTAATATGTGTACACGCAATTGTGTGTACGTCTACAGACACATGAATTTTCTTCTCGGTCTGCTGATTTTTATA
Source organism: Chauna torquata (assembly GCA_013399475.1). Taxonomy (NCBI): domain Eukaryota; kingdom Metazoa; phylum Chordata; class Aves; order Anseriformes; family Anhimidae; genus Chauna; species Chauna torquata. The sequence goes on along the minus strand of VXAL01017858.1, from coordinate 115,998 downwards.
TGCATATTATAAAATATACATATTCATGGTTCAGTCCTTCCTTCTGTTTAATTCGGTCAGTGAAGGAGTAGCTAGAGATGCCTTTGGAAGATAAGGGAGCGGGGCTCCGGGAGCTGTAAAAGCCGAGCATCTGTTTGGAAGCAGGGCTCTCCCCCCCGGCAGAAGCTGATGCTGGATGCCGGCCAGCTTCTCCTTCCCTCGCACACCAGGATTTTTTCAGCTGTCCCTGCAGCAACAGCAGCAGCAACTTGAACTCAGAGAAGAGGAGAAGGGCTCAGAGGTATCTCGGAGAGCTATTTCCCCCACTCCCACATGCCAGTGGGAAATGGGGGAAAGCTTCTTAGGGCAGCTTCCATATTAGAAGTGAGATGAAGCTGCGACAGAGGAGGTTCAGGCTGGATGTTAGGAAAAGATTCTTCACCAAGAGGGTGGTCGGGCACTGGAACAGGCTCCCCAGGGCAATGGTCACAGCACCGAGCCTGCCGGAGTTCAGGAAGCATTTGAACAATGCTCTCAGACACATCATCTGATTTTTGGGTTGTCCTGTGTGGAGCCAGAAGTTGGACTCGACGATCCTTGTGGGTCCCTTCCAACTCAGGATATTCTGTGATTCCGTGATTCTATGAGATTCCTATAACTACCCTTCTCCTTACCCGACAAATAAAATGCTTGTCCCCAAACTCATTGTACCTCCTTGGCAGAGGAACTTCAGGGGATGACCAGCTTAACTGCAGGCATGATGCAAAGGTTTGGGGTGCATTGGTGTTGTTTCTCACACCATAGAGGCAAACCAAAATCAATATTCGGTGTAAGGGGTCAGCCTTCCTTTGGAAGAATCAGTGCTGCGGTGGCCAGTGTGGGTCTCTTAGGTTGCATTTGTGAGCATCTCCTCTGCTCCCTGTGGTACCAGAGATGTGTGTTGTGGTTCTTGGTTCTAGGAAGATTTTGGTACACAGATCACAAAGCCAGCTGTACTAGCCAAAAACCAGAAGCAACATGAGCTCCTCTCTGAGAAGGGCAGGTGAGCCAAGGTGATAAAATGTCCTGCTCTGAACCCTAAACTTCAACTGCTGTTAAAACCACCTCGAGTGGTGTTATTTCTTGATCTGGGCCCTCTGGGAGCAGCCATATATATCCTGTCCTCAATAGAGCAAGAGGAAGGGATCTTCAGGTGAAGGCACCAGCCTGGGGCTATTCAACCCAGCTCTTGAATAAAGACTTTAACTGTTCAGGGTACCCAAAGGTAACCACCCACCTTTAACCATGTGCATGCAGGGGTCTCACCACCACCTTGGTGTCCCTTCCCCTTTTCACCCTTTCCATGAGTTCCTGACTCCTGTTTGTTTTTTGGAAAATCCATGTTTCTCAGGTGTCCCAGACCAGCTCCAAATCCCTCTGGTTACAGCCGGACTTGGATCCCAGCCCATTTATACAGGACACCTAAGCAATCACTGCTTGAGTTTTGCCAAATACCTTGACCTTAGCAGACTTGACGCATCAATATTTGACGCAATATGGGGGGAACATAGCCTCAGTTCATGAGAGCACTCAATGAGCATCCAAGAGCTCTCCTAAGCCACTGAGTGTCAACTGTAATGTCAACAAAAAGGTCAGCAAACTTTGTAGGCTAAGCTCTGACCTCTTGGATAGCTCATGATTGCCTAACGCTCTTATACTGCGACAACAGTGATACATTAACTTGATATGTTTATGCAGGTTTGGCCTGAGGAACCTCAACGGCTATTCATCTTCCAGCATTTCTTTTCTTGTTAGAGTGTGGAAGAAATGGAATTTTTGGAGATTTCTACTGTTCTTGTAAAATTTAATTTGCTACAATGCAAAGCAAGCCAGGCAGAGTGAGCCGTGACTCTTCTCCTGTCTTTTTTTTTGCTTGTCTGGCACCACTTTCTCTTGTAAGCTGGGCTCTTAAGTGGAGACGGTGCATTCAAGGTAAGGATATTACCTCAGACCTCCTCTCTATAAATAGGCCTGGCTGCTGCTCCGAGGCTGCTCGTTCTGCTGTCAGAATATGGCTAAATGGCCACTTACGAATTCCAACATGTGCTTGATGTGGAGATTACAGCTGCTATCCTAAACAAAGGAGCTTTCTCTTCTCACAATGTGCTGCTCCCTTTATGAGGCAGTTTGGAAAACTCTTGTCTCTAGAGAGGGATTAATCCATGCTCTGGTGCTTCTCTTGTGTGAGGAATGAGGGGACAGCTTCCTCCAGACCTAAATAAAACCAGAACCCTTGAGTGTCCACCAGAACATATTGGGTGTCCTGAAAACCATGGGGGAGGGCAGCTCTGGGCCCTGGGGGTTCATCTATCCTGCACTGTGGAGCAAAATGCAAAGATGCAGAGTTTTGTCAACACGGCACAGGATGGCCGAGTGCAGGAATGACAACCTGGACCCCAAAATGATCTAAATGCAAGAGTGTGGCGTTGTCCCTGTTCTTCCAGGATCCTTGACCTGAAGGAAAGGAGCTCAGTTTGGGCTCAGGACCATACTATTGTGCCAGTGGTGGTAGCGAGGGTGTCTCTGAGTCGCAGAGGTGGCTAACTAAAGGTGGCTAATGACTGTTAGCTGGTACAAAAAGGTGAGGTTTTGCAAAGAAAATAATGTATTAAATGCTCCCGAACAGCTGCATTTTCTCACAGCAGTTTTAACAGGGCCAAAGAAAACTCTGGTTTTCTCGTACTTTGTTCTTACACTATTTTTCCTGCTAGAGGCATTTTGCAAAGGAAATGGGAATGGCTGTGCTCGCCTGATGGATGTGGGAACTGGGGGATCAGGTGAAGGGACATTTCCTCCTGTCCCACAGCAAGTCCAGGCAGGGTCTGGAGCAGACTGTCCCACCGTGCGTCCCCTAACAGAGGTACCATGGCTAAAAGTGAGCATGACAGCAACTCCTGAACTCTGGGAGAGCCTTGGTGTGGTGGGGCTGAAGCACGGCTAGCCCAGAAAGAGCTTCTCTTTGAGTGCTGGCAATGTGACCTTGGGCCTCATTTATTCCCCTATGCTTGGCTGACATCTCCGGCTGCCATTGTGTCTCTGCAAAAAATATGTAATTAACTTTCTCCTAGGCAGCCACAAGGCAGATGGCCATCAAGGGCCTGGCAACAGCAAGCCAGATGGCACAGTGAGGGTAGTGGCCAAGGGGTGGCCGTGTCCCCCAACCTACCAGCTTCGCTATGGGAGTGGGGTATATTCTGTGGGTGGCCAGTATTTATATTTGCTTGTAAATTATGGCCCGCAAATGCTAAACGAGTCTGGCTGCAACCTCAGAGCACAGCCCAGCTCCTGTGACCACAGTTCTGAGTCTCGCAAGCAGAGCCACGCTACAAAAGAGCCCTTTGTGCATTTTCTCCTGCTCCTCCCAAGCTGTGTGCTTCTCAGCTACTCCACAGCCTCACGTCTTATCCCCGTCCATGCCTCAGCCCCGTTGCTCCTAGCCAGGCCGATGCTTGAGACTCAGCTGGGCAATCCTTCAGCTACCTACAGCTCTCAGCCATCAATCAAGACACCTACCATTTTCTCCTGCCATTTGCTCTCCTCCTTTCCTGACATCTCCAGTGCTTCGCTCCTCACCCACCTGCCATGTGGTTGCACATCTCGTGGACAGCATCGCCAGGACGATGCTGCGTCACTGTCACCGCAGGAGCTCCTTGCTCTGGCAAGAGGAGGATGTGGCTCTCGGTGATGGGATCACTGATGGCCTGCCCGTGTTTCAGCCTTCAACGGCAAGTCACAGCCAGCAGCAACAACACCTGTAGCATCTTAAGGGAGGGAACTGGTAGCGTGCACAGTATGAGTCGCTAAACAAGGATTGCCAATGTTCAGGCTGTGCTGGCATTGTGTTCAGTGCACAGCCTGGCATGCTCCCATGTCCTCATTTACCCCGCTTGCTGTGGCTGTATCAGTCCCTCAACCTCGCCACATTACATGAGAGGGAAACCTCAGCTCATGTCTGCGACCGTAAGCTCGGTTTCCTTCCCGCTGCACTAATTTCCCAGCAACGGTGACAAGCAGCTTCGATTTACTGCCTCTGAGGGAGTTTTAGTCTGCATGCTTTATGCAAGCCAAAGCAGGCTGCAGCCAGGGGCAGGATGTTGGTCCTGCATCCTCCGTCCCTGTACCACCCGTGGGTGCAGGATGGCTGCGTGGGTCTTCCCTGGGAATAAACATCCACAGGGATGCAATTTGCCACTTGTCTCATGCTGATGCAGCTATTGTTAGCTGATGATTTTCGATGGAGGTGCATGTGTACTAATGGGAGATTGCCAGGCTAGGAGTAATTAAAAAAAAGTTCCTTTCAGCATGCTATAATCAGTCTGAATTATTAAACAGGATGGAATTTTTAAAAGTCTAATTCACTTTTCCATTATTTATGCTGTTTGCTTTGGTTTTATCCTGTCTTTCGAGAAGGATGAACTCACCAGAAAGTTTCACTTTCGAGTTGTGAGGCTGCTGGAGGCTGCCCAGGCTGGAACGCTGCTTAGTGACAAAGCCCGGGCAGGGGTGGAGGGGGGAATCCACTGCATCTTTTCCCCTTTCCGTACACAACATTTACATTTCAGGCCACTTCTAGCACTGCACCTACAGGCCAAGGAATTTTTGGAGCAGCACAGGGGCAGATGTGTCCCTGCAGCAGGTATGTGATTGAACAGGTAAGCGCTCATGCCTGCACCGCAGTGCTGTCTTCCAGCCCTGGTTAACATATCCCAGCTCCAGCAGCAAGCCCTGCTGCTGAAACGCTCTGAAACAAAAGGATTTTAAAACATAATTTACTGTTCCTTTTTTTTTTTTTTTTTTGACATATTTCTAAATCGGTTCAGTATGTCTTGAACCACTAAACTAAAGTGTTTGACTTGCTTCCAAATTGAAGTGTTATTAAAAAAAAAAAAGAAAAAAGAAAGAAAAAAAAAAAAGGAAGGGGGTGGGGAGAAGAAAATGCAAGAAATAAGAAAAGTGCTCTGATAGCTTAAATCAGTCAGCCCTGCACAGTGATTTAAAACCAGTGGAGCACTTCCAGTTTTCATGAGCACTTAGCATTGGAAGCAGTCCGAGTCCTGGACACGTGCATTTGTGGAATCATTTACCATTATTAGAGGGTTTGAATGGTACTTGAGCTCTCCCTCTGCCCTGATAAGCGCTCAGATTGCCTGTGATTAGTAGGGTGGTTTCAAGTTGTGCACAGTTGAGAGTGATTATTTTAAAGCGTGCCATCACCTGTCCCTATCTCAACAGATCTGAAATCTTCCAAATTCATTAATTCCTTCAGCTCATCTGAATGGAAATTGCCGACTGTACATAGTTACCTCAGTGCAGTTTTACAGCATGTGTCACAGAGAATAATAAATGTTTGCAAGCAGGGCAGATGGAGCAATAATGTGCATGCCACAGAACACTCCTGTGCTGGGTAAGACCTGTTATTAAGACGTGTGATTGCAGAGCCTCAGTGCTCCAGTCACAGACTGGGAAATTCTGGTTTTAGATGCCCCAGTGAGCTGGAAAGGGCAGATGGACACTGCTGAGTATTCCCAGGTGTTTTACTGTATTGTACGGTGTTGCATCGACGGACAATACTTGGTTAACCCAAGTCCAAATTCTTGCACCAGCGTGTAGGAAGTCAGCGAGGTTGTCAGCTGGAGCCGTGCAAGGAGCTGATCTTTCACAGTTGCTGGCTGAACTAAGAAAGTTTAAAAAAAAATTATAAGAATTCGCATTGACTAAACATGGAAACGTTTGGCTTTTCTGAGCTAAGCAAAAACCTGAAAGAAACCACTCCGATTCTTGTATTTTGTTTTTCAGCTTTTTGGTTGCTAGCTGCACACAAATTTTGAAATAAAATGCTGTTGCAATATGAAAAATGGAAGTGCTTTGCCTTGAAACCGTCTCAGCAATTTTCCCCAGGTCTTTTGCTGAGATGGTAAACCAGCAGAAAACGCAGCCCCAAATTCCCAGTTTTCTGTGGAAATTTTTGACTGTCCAAAAACACATGGTCCTGTATAAGAGCAACTTGAAATGCCCAAATTTGTGCATGAAGGAAGTCTGGTTTGCGACTGATGCTCGGCAGCCCAGCTGCCTGTGAAATGGGGCTTTGCAGAGGCACGGGGCACGGAGCTCTGCTGCTGCCGGCTGGGAAGAGGTCGGGAGTTTGAACTTTCGAGAGGGTCCCTAGATCCCTCCATGTGGAAAATCAGAACAATCTGCTGGCAAAGAGGTCAAATTGGAGGCAGAAGAAAGATAATCCCACCCCTGCCTCCTCCCAGACACACAGCCAATGGTCTCCAGTACTCCTGCCCCCTCCAGAACTCCCCCAGCCTATCTCAAGACATCACAAGCTGGCTTGTCTTTAAAAAGAAAAAAAAAAGAGAGGGAGTTTTCCCTGGCAGACAAGTGATGGAAACATCGACACCCTCACTGTTCTTAAGCTTGAGCAGCCAGGACATGCACTTCAAATGCATGTACCCCATCACCCAACACAGCACCAAGAGATGCTGTCTATGGAGGAGTCATGTCCCATGGCCAAGGGGAAAAGGGACATCCTGTGGTGACAACATTCCCATTGCCCTCTGGTGCTCAGCACTTCTCCCTGTGCTATCTGAGCAGGTTATTAAATGCAACAGGAGTCCCTCAGGCAGCAGTTGTGTCCCCAGCCTGCTCTGGGCTTCGGTCAGGTGTCTCTTCATGATGGCTCCACTCTTGCCTAGTTAGCTTGTGAAGGATAATTGTGGTGGGGGAGACAAGCATGTTGCCCAGACATCCCTGCTCCATGGGAGGCTGCATCCCTGTGTGGGTGAGCTCTGCTGGTCCCTCTTCTCCAGGGTTCAACCTTGCGCTGGTGTGTCTGGCCCATCTTTTTGGAGAAGCAGGTACCTCCAGAGGATGGACCACCTGACCCAAGCCCCCTGTTTTCAGATGAGATGACTCCCTCCTTTGCCTGTAAAGGTGGCTGAGTCAGATGGAGATGTTTGTGCTACAGAAACCTAAAATCAGGGCAGATGACTCCCTCCCGACCTCCGGTCTCTCACCAGTGTACCCCACCACCCCACCCTCTCACACAACTACCCTCCTGCCAGCTCAGTTTTACGGAAAGTGTGGCTTTCTGCACGTCATGCAGGTTGTCTGTAACAGCCGAAACCAAAAGTGGGTCTTCCAAGACATGGGCCAACATATTAAACACGTGCTTGTCCTTCCTCCTGCGTAGCGTGCGCTCTGTCCTCTGCTTGTACGTGGTCTTTGCCTGCAGAGTTGCAGAGCATTTCATTCACAGCACCAATGCCAATAAAAATGTCAGCTCTTTCCGGATAAATAAGAAGGCAAGTATCCACTGATTTCCTTCCACAGCAATGTCATTATCTTTAAAGGCTTGCAAAGGGCTTTAAGGAGTTTGCAGGCTGTGTGTAGATATCCTGAAATGATGGTGGTGGTGTGGGACTACACCAGGGCAGAGATATGGAGGAAATTCAGCTACCTGAAATGCAGTCTTGCATTCCAATATTTGTGTAAAAAGCTTTTCTTGTAGGGAAAAAAATAAAAATAGAGGATCTTCTGGAGAGTAGTGCTCAAAAAAGACCTCAAAACCATTGATTTTACATGTCCAAGATTCCAGTGCCCTAAGGAAATGTATAGCAGAAGGCCCTTCCCCATCTTTACCTTTGTGAAAAAGCAAACAAAAAATTTTGGGCCAGATCTAGCAGCCAGTTCTTGAAAGGAGCAAATCATATATTTACACACCGCCCTGCTACCCCATAAAACACGGAGAAACTGGGCCTGAAGATGGTTATTGCTCTCTGGAAATACAGAAGTGGTTCAAAATACAAAGTCACAGCCTAAACATAGCTGTGATAAAGGGGGACGACTCTTGGGTAGCTGTGCTGCTGTCTTTAATCACAGAAATTAAGGCTGCAGTGAGAGCTACGCCTGAGGATGCAGTCCCTGCTCTGACCACTGGCTGTCTGGATGATGCTGTTCAAGCCATCTTACAGGTCAGTGCCTCAGTTTCCCCTTCTGCAAAATGGAGGCTGGGATTCATTCCTGTCCTGCAAAGAGCTTTGAGCTGTGCTCATGCACTGCTGTAAAACAGAGCTCTGAGAGGTTTGGTTGCTTTTGTTTTGTTTTCCCCTAGATGTCTGGGTCTCTTTTGTCTCATTTTACAGCCTTAATGGAGGGGGAAAATACACCTGAATTTCTCATGGTCTGGAAGGAGAAAGTCGTTCTCATTATTAAGCTGTTATTTTTATGAAGCCGTAACTTACAGGCTCTCAATACTTATGTTATAGTAGTCAAAAAACAGGATGAGATCCCATAAACCATTCTTTATAGTATCCAGATGGTCATCAGGGCTGCGAAGGCTGACAGTGCCTATTACAGGGAAACACCTGCATGAACCTTAAGTGTCTCTGTGCCAGCTCTGCCAGCGGGGTGACCTCTCCTGCCAAAGCTGGGTAGTCATTCGGGGGATGCCACGCTCCCCCTCCCCAGACCCATTAATCAATGCTGTCCTCTCACAGGGATATGTCATCAGCCCTGACTCTTTCCCTTTTATTTTTAACCCCTTTGTTGGATGTTTTGTGGGTAGGTGAAATATCGACCCCAGCCTTTCTCCACCCATTAGACAACTGGGTTGACTTTTTCTTGGCTTCATGTTTCCTTTCTGCCTTGCCTTGGGAGATGACACTGAGAAAGCTCTTTGGTTAGTCCCCAGCTCACAGTGAACAGGATGTGGGTTTATGTCCCCTCCGAGACCCTCTGAGGTGCCAGGTCCCACTAGCCTTCCAGGTGACATCCACTATCACCCCTCTTGGAGGCCTCCTCCCTTCTCATCTTGGGGCTGTTGGCTCACCTGCTTGCACAGGTGATAGACAAAATGAGCTCATGTAAGTATGAAGTGGGTGCCAACTCATGTCACCTTGAACAGGAGAGGTTAGTGAGCAGCCTTGGGAGCGTACTGGCTGGCTAATGGCAGGAGGATGCTCAGAGAAGGTGCAGAGCTGAGGATTTCCAAAGAAAAGAGTAACACGTTCAAGCATACGCGTCAACTGCCACAGCATCTGCATGCCTAATAATTCCTAATAACAGCAGGTTCACAGCACCCGATGTAGCAAGGAGGTGCTGCTACAGGAAGGCTCGTTTCACCTCTCCCAAATATCATATTATTTCTCTTTGCCCAAAATGGGCTTTTGTAGCCTGTGAAAGCAATATCCCCTGAACCACAACAGAAAGCTCTGTGGTCTCTGTGCAGGGGAAGTAGTAGGACTCCTGCAGTGTCCTTTTCCCTGACAGCCATGCCAAGGGGTACCTGATGTGTACCTGATGTCCCCTTCATTTAAGTGCCACTGTCCTGCAAGGCCCAATTCTACTTGAAAAAAAAAAAAACAAAACAGCAACAACAACAACAAAAAACACAAAAACAAAACAAGAAAAACACACACAAAAAAAAAAACCAAAAAAAACAAAGCCCTCACTCATGGGTTCTTTCCTCAGAAAGCCACATCAGGCTCAGTTTCCCAGAGAATGAGTCACAAGCTGGCCTCACCAGCATCCTGCCTCTCACTGAGGAGCCTGCAGCAGGACAGAGGAGGTGCAAGAAGGTGTTCAGCTGAGTATTTCAATGGAAGAGAATTTCCAAAGAAGACATGAACACGTCTTGGCACAGAAGTAATTACCACCACCACCACCACCACGTTGACATGTTTCATAACTCCTGACATCAGCGTGCTGGAGCTGAGCACCACGGAAGAGAAAATGCAGCCTGTCCCTCTGCTAACATCTTCGAAAACCCCTCCTCTCTAAATAAGAAACAAAAGCAAGCAGTTTTTTTTGCCCTAAAGTAACAGGCAGGTCCTAAAAGGAGACACCTAATACCAGAGGAGATTTCTGTAACAAATGGATATTTCTGTACTTTCTGTAGAGTTTATTTTTATTTTTATTTTTATAATTAGATTACAGATATACACCACAAATTTCTTAGGTTTGAACACCCAAGAGTGACTTTCTTACCTTAATTTTTTGATGCCTAGCTAGTATCTGTCCTCTGAAAATTATGAATTGGCTTTGAAAAGGGCAAGAGTTGGTCTAATTATACAGGTTTGGGAGTTTGAAGGTCCTTTGGTTGCCATAGGGTTAAATAGCATCAAGGCTGCCTCGCCATGACCTGTGTCTCCCAACTCTGACTCTCCATGCCCTGCTTCTCAGAACCGTGTGTCTCCATCCTCTACCTCTCTATGCCCTGACTCTCCATGCCTTGTCTCTCCACCCTCTCCTTCTCCATCGTCTGCTTCTCCATTCTCTGCCCCACAACAGGACTGCCTTCGCCCACACCATTTCCGACAGTGACACACCAGCCCACCAGCTGCCCTTCAGAAGTGCTCTCTCATGTCTCTAACCCACCACCAACGGACAAGTTTGCATCTGCCCTCCAGAATCTCCACTGCTATTTTAAACTGAGCTTCCAGACACTTCCTGAAAATAGTTGCCGGCTCATGTCCCTTCCTGAGGAATCAAGTGCTGCGAACTATCTGGATTGGAAAGGGCAGCTACCCAGAAAGAAGGAGCAGTGGAAAGTGTTGATTTCCAGACTGTTCCGGTGTGATATCAAAGCATGATGGAAAAATAGAGGATTGGAGGTTGCCAATGCTTTTGAGCTTAGGGCTGGTACCTATAAATAGAGGCACCCAAAATTATTCTTAGGAATTGAGTCATTAGTTCTTAATTCATGATATTTCTACTAAGTCAGTGGGAGTTGTGCTATTTAGGACAGAGGCAAAAAGTGGGTAGACCTCCACAAAAAGACAGCTTCAAAAAGCAATTACTAGGTCTTTCAGTCTTGAGCAATGCTTTCCCTAACAGGAAGATGTGTTCGACAGTGACAGAACTTATTCAAATCAGCTGTGCACAGCCCTCTCTGGCTACAGTGGCACAAAGCCGGTGCCTAGCCTAGCGGCTGGCTGCTCCCCTTACGACGACGCCAGGTTTTTTTCCTCTGGGGCTTTTGTGCCCAGGGGCAGCTCAACCTTGGTGAAAGCACTGGCAGGGTGGGAAGTGGTGGTAGAGGTGGTGGAGGAGGTGGTGGTCTGTGAAACTTCTGCATCGGGGCTAGGGAGGTGGTGTGGGTCCAGGCTTATTGTGAAGGGCAGTTTGACGGCATCTCATGGCTTTTAACGGCATTTCTGCACAGGATTGAGACTCACGCATGAGAACGGGTGCAGGTGTCCCGACAGCAGCGTTTTCTGTTGTCCAGCAGCGAGCACGTATCAGCACAAAGCACAAGTCCCAGGAGTGATTTTTACCTTGTTTTCTGCCTTTGCCTCTTTGGCTCCAAACATGTTCAAACCGTGGCTCCTGCAGGCTGAGAAGAAGGTGGGGATTTCCCTGCCACTCTTGCAGTGCTGACTCCTGCATCTGGTCTGCAAAAGTCAGTCTATGCACACAGGCAGGAAGAGGATGAGTAACTGAGCCCCAGAAGTTCTTGCAAATTTATGGTCCTTTCCCTGTGTGAGGGCTAAGTTCTTTCCTTGAGCAAAATTCCTAAATCAATGGCTTGATTAATAGCTGGGAAACATTTTTCCCATGGACGCCGCGAGGACTTTTCACATGGCATTAGCCAAAAGAGCAGTAGAAGACATACAGATTTGTTTTAAATTTTATAAAGCAATCAGTTTTAAGAGTCAGCTGAATGAAATGATTTTCCTGGGTGTCCAGTCATACAGAGGAGAACAAAATATAAAATAAACGGTCTGAGATATTCTGAAAGTCTGAGTCTCTGTTTAATTCACTGCTTGCCAAAATATGTGACTAATGACTGTCTCAAATTGCATAAAGACCTGAACTAGTAGAGGTGACCTTAATTTCCTCCACCTTAACTAGTGCATCTCTGATAAGCAGTGCGAGTATTAGAAGATGGGAGTAAGCAAAACAGAGCATTCCTCATCTGAGTGTATACAGGATGAGGGGGGGAAATCACTCAGAAATTAATATGTCTGTAGTGTGTTTCCCAGAGTGACCCCTGTTCAGACAAGCATAACATTTGCAATTTCCCCATTTGTCACTGGGTCAGGGTTGTTGTTTTTTTTTTTCTTTTTCTTTTTCTTTTTTAACAGAAATAACCACTAACCTATTCAGAATGCGAGAGGCTGGGTCAGGATTGGATTTTGGACAGTCTGACGCTGTGTGAATTTCAGGCTCATTTATAACTGCCACCATGTTGTGGCGGAGGATGCAAGGCGCAGGGATAGCACATGCTGTCTCTGCCTCGCCAGGGGAGATGATGTGCAGTTCCTTAAGTCTGCGTAGCTCGAATACGGATCATCACTGCATGAGAAGACCAGGAGGTGGGAATGATGCGTGCATTTTGATGGATTTCAAAGCAGTGCAAGGACAGAAACTGGATCTTCCATTGCAGTGCCCAGGTGTGGTCAGCTCTGGGTGATTTGTCTTTCAGCCAAACCAGACCTGTTCCTCCTCCTTCCCACCTGCCCCGAGACATTCACAGGAATCCCTTTCCCGTCTGAAGGCCAGGGCAGGAGGTTTCTCCCTTCGCAGCCTGGGTATGCTGGGGAGCAGAGGAACTGATCCTGTGGTGGCTATTTTGGGAGGTCTGCCCTTATGCCTGTGCTCAAGCCCTGGTCAGAAGGAGATGCACAGATAGGGGCATTTGCAGACCACCTCCGATTCCCCACCCTGTTGGCCACCAGGACCAGGTGGGGGGATATCTTGCCTCAGAGACACCCAGCTGCCAGCTCAAAGTTTGACTGAGAATCGTGAGATTTTGGCCAAGTCCTCCTTGCGGAGACAAGGCCTTGCACGCAGCCCGACCTAGCTAAGGGTGCAACATCTTGAACGACGGTCAAACCACCTTGTGTTCATGCCTACTTCACATCAAATTAGCAAGTTCAAGTCAAGCACGAACCTGTGCTGTGGTTAACCTTGCCACCGAAACAAGAGGTTTGTTCCCACAGAGGCCCAGGCTCTGGGCTTATCGTTTCTGCTGATAGCACGCCCTCCAGCATGTCGTAAGACCAGAAATTGCTCCGACAGGAAAAAAACATTCACCTCCTCGCGCTTCCCAACCCAGCACCTCTGCCAACCACCTTGGGCCACTGCCACAGTCAGGACTGGAGAGCAGCCGGCATCAGGCAGGAGATTAGTCCTGGGCTCCCTTGATGAGATCTCCATCAGCTGCAAAGGGAGGCCGGGGAGACTTGCTCAGATGAGCAATTTAAGTGTCTGCTCTTATCAAATGAGTTGCACCCAAAATATTCAAAAACATCTTACCAGCTACATACAAGCAGACTTTCCCATGAAACCTCATGTTTACTATCCAAATACTGACACCAAATCTGATTTTGCATGATAGAAATCAAGTCTGCTTTTATTTTGGTGCAAGGAGTTTATCACAACTGAAGTTTTACATGGGAACACCGCAAAAAAAACAGGAATAGCATCAAACTAAAAGAAATTTATCTCCTGCTAAGACACAAATGATGGTCAGGGGAACATACCAGGAGAAAATATGAATACCCAGCAGCTGGAGATAACTGCACATAATCCCCAGGGTGGTATTCCATCTCTAGAAATTAAAGCCAGAATTTGGATTTTTTTCTGCAGAAAACAATTTAATAGATTACTTGTTTCATTTCTTGGCAGTTTTTCCAGCTGAATCGCTCTGTAATACACCCTCACATCCGTTGGCCAAGGGGAAAGAAATCCTGTTGAAAGGGTAGACAAGCATGAAAAAAAAAAAAAAAAAGGCAATGAGCAGAAATTGTAACTTCACAGCACATGGGCAGAATAAACACGACAAGCAGAGAGGACTGCATCCTTCCTACAGTCACCGCTGCGGGGAAGGTGAGGTCAGGGAGCTTAGGCCAAATGGATCTCCGCCCCGAAGCATCCCTCCCAGGGGGTGCTGCTGACCTTTACAATCCTCTTCCCAGTCTCTCTCTGTCTTTTTGCTCCTAGTAGGAGTTGAACTAATTTTCGGGATGTGCAGAAAACCAGCAGCGTTGTTCAGGGTCCTACAGGGCCAGCTGTGAAGACCAAGTATTCCCACTGTGATTCTGCTGCATGGTGTAACCACACGATTTAGTTTAGCTGATAAGACACGGCAGTGTGATCTACTACACTGAACATCTCCTCAAATCTGATTAGCAAAGCATGACGCTAGAGCTGGGCAACATTTATTGAATCAAGCAATTTTGAATGGTTAAAAACGGCCTTTCCCCTGAGTTAAAGACTCACAGCAACATCTTATTTTGACCTTTTCCTTTCCTTTCCTTTCCTTTCCTTTCCTTTCCTTTCCTTTCCTTTCCTTTCCTTTCCTTTCCTTTCCTTTCCTTTCCTTTCCTTTCTCAGCAAAATACAGCCTAAACAACAACAATAACAAAAATACATTCAGTTTTCATTCATCTTCCCCCTCCTTTTTTTTGGTAACAGAAAGAAAGAAGTTTTCTGTGGGTGAAAAATTAAATGGTTGTTTGTTTGCACTGATACAGATGAAAAATGTCATAATAACAAATAGCTCTTGTCTAAAAATTGTTGAATGAAAAGATTTGCTATTTTTTTTCATTAAAAGATCCCTATGTGGGTAAATAATCATATGTAACAGTTCCTAACTGCTGACTACTCTCACTATATAACTGGCTCCCAGCAGCAGGGAAGGGCACAACCTGTGGATGGATCTCATCCTGCCTTGGGCAACTCAGATGAGGGATAGCTTAGGATTCAAGAGTTTTACGTGCGGGGTTCTTCAGGCTTGTTTTCTCTGGGTGGTCTCCTCTGAGTGTGCTGAACCACACTTTGCTTTCAGGAAGTCTGCCATCATTTTCTTAGGCTCAAAATGTCATTGCCACAATCTTCTGCAGGAGAGGGCTGGCGTGCTGTGTCCTGGGACTGTGGTTACCATGCCCTGGGGCTGCACAAACCTGGACTGCTTCCTAGTCTGCTCCAAGTGCCTCCCATTGCATTTAGTTTTTGTTGTTGTTGTTGTTATTTCATTTTTTCCAACAGAATGGTCCCAAAACAAGCAAATTCTGAGATGGTTTTTCAGCTCCTGTAAGATCGAATGATTTGAGCACGTTGCACAGGTAGGCTTGAGAACACGTGTGGAGTCTGTAGGACCTGCTGGAGAAATGCCACAGCAGTTTTGCAGTGGGGTGACCTACACTTGGCCCATGTCCACCCCTCCGTGCAGGATGCTCACCACAGATGGACTTGCCCCTTCTCATGCCTGGGCTCCAGTGCGTTGGTGCCCTGGAGAAAGCTTGCGTGCACGTGGGCGGGCGGTTGGGGATCTGTGGCTGCCCCCAGCCGAGAGCACTGATGCATCTCCCCCAGCGGTCAGCAGCCTGCGCAGCTCTGGCTGTCAACTCCAGCTCCTCCAACGTTTGGATCCGAGGTCTGCGTCCACGTAGGGACCAGCTGTGGCGATGGGACACCAAGTCTTGCTTTCCCAAGCAGCAGAGACATCGGGATCACCGCCTGCCTCCTGCATCTCGCTTCACCCAGTCCTAAGCAGCGGGCTGGAGCCACCCGTGCCCAATTTGCCCGCAGGGGACATTGGCTGCATGTGGGTTTTGCTGATGCCTTGTACCCTGCTGCCCTTCCCCCTGAGCACCAAAAGCTTGGAGGAAAGGGGTTGCAGAAAATTCCCCTTTTCCCAGTTCCCTCCTGGTCTGCAGGAAACTTCTCTGTTTGCAGGTTCAAGGGGAGATCAGGGAAATTAATGGAAAACTGTTATTAAACACAGAAAATCTATATCCAGCTCAGGAAGTCCCTGAGCTGTGAAAAGCTGAGGCTGGGGAGCTCCAGGAGGAAGCATCACGTCCTGTCACACTGCTTAGATGCCTCCGTGGCATCTGCGCTGGGTTGTTGTGGCTACTAGGCTAGCTGCCCTCTGGACCCGAAGCATTGGTCGTCCACCTTCGTCCCCACCAAGTTCTTCAGCCAGAGTCTGGCCCTCGTGCACAGCGCTTGCACAGGACAGAAACCATCATTTTTCCTTGGGCCTTTGGTGCAGTGAGTGGAGGCTTTTGTACATTAACCCCTGCGGCTCCGGGAGCAAGCCTCTACTTGTGTACCTGAGAATATTTGTAAGTGTGTATGTGCTTGTGTATTTGTGTGTGGGGCATACAACAGCACAAAACTGATTACTCCCAAGCTCCTTTACTGAACATTTTCAACTGGTGAACAATCTGGGGAAAAGCTGGGACAATTGGTCAATAGGTTAAAAGAGAAGAGTGTGTTTTTGTGCAACTCCAGAAGCGAAGCACAGCTAAAAGCACAGAACAAAAACCACCAAAAGACCAAGAGCAACAATAGGTTGTTTTCCTTCCTGTATGTTTGTTACAGTTCTTGCTGGCCATGCAAAAAAAAAAATCCAAAACAAAATCTGGCACACAGGTCACTAAGTTCTTCGGGAATCAGAAATAGACCGAGTGGGCTTGGTAGGCAAACACACATTTCACAAACTCCTTCTCGTCACAAAGCCAATATTTGTTCAGGAGAGAATTCTTCCTTTGGGTAATTAATAATTTTTTGTTATTTATTGCTCACTGGATGGAAGTTTTGGAATGCGTAAGGAAGGGGGGAAACCTGGCAGCGTTCCTCACAGTTATTACATTGCTGTGGAGGCCTCCAACAAAAATCACAGCACTGAGTGTACATTCCTTTCATAAGCAAAATGGATCATCAGGCGATGGAATGGCTTCAAAGGAATGTGTGCATCATGCCTTTGACATTTTGCTACAGCTTGAGCAGGAGGGGAAAAAAAGAGCTATGGAGAAGCACTTTCCTTAGGCTGTGCATTTGTTCTTCCCTGTCTGCTGTGGAGGAAGATTTCCACTTGGCACCTCGGAGGCTGGAACCTCAGCCCTTCCTCTTCCAAGCCACACGTTCGAGAAAAGCCAGAGAGTTTACATTAGAGAGGAACAGGAGGTGAAGGAAATTGTAAACTCAAGTGAGATGTTATAGGGCAGGTTAGATGCTGGTGGGTAGACTAACAAAAGTGGAATGTTATTGCTAAAATCTGGCTCCTTCCAAAAAACCCGTAACATTGTCAAAGCCTTGAGTTTTGTCTGCTAGTTTCAGACATTCCAACATATGCTTCTTATTTTGTTTTTAATACTTACAGTCCATCCAGAGACAATTCATGGCAACTGTGGCTATTGTAACACTATATAAAACACAGGGTTTGATGACAACTGATATGAAGTGTGATTGGAAAAAATAATGCCCCCTGGTAATGATAATATTTCCTGCTCAGATTGGTCTCACGATAATAGGCCTGCTCCAGTGGTGTTTTCAGAGTTATATACAGGACTCTGGTATTACATTACAGCTGCTGCCTGGTTATACATCCGTGTGAATAAGAGGAAATAAATGCACATGCAGAAATACCAGAACGTCTGAAAATGTGGGCCTGACAGCAGCAATTTCTTCTTCGGCTCTTGGGGGGTGGGTGAAGCATTGTCCGCTTGGATCTGACCAACCAGGGAAGCATCTCACCTGGTTCTGAGGAGAGAGGCAACCTCCGGAGCGTGACCCCAGGCAGCTCGGGCTCTGCTTGGCAGTGTGGTTGGGGAGGTCAGAAATAGCCCGGGGCAGAAACTTCACTCTCAAAAGGGAGGGTGGCTGTGGATGAGAAGCTCTAAGTGGGGAGCGGAGCGGGGATGAAAACCTGCCCGATGGATTGGGCTGCGGATAGTTCGCTCTTCCAAAGGATTCCAGGTTTTGGGGGCCAGTGGGTGAGAGGAGAGGAGGACGTGGAATCAGTTTCCCTGGGCAGAAGTGCACGAATACCTACACTGGTGAAAAATGGGCCTGAGAGGCTGGAGCTGCAGGGCAGGCACACAGTGAGGGTGCTCGTCTTGTCCACTGGCTTTCTTTGACCTGGAGCAAATTTCTGCCCAGATTAAAGACCAAAATCAGGCCTACAGGATGGCAGATAAGGGCACTTCTCCTCTCTTCCTGTGTCTGAATCCAACCCGTTATGGCCACAAAGTCTGCCGTAAGGCTGCAGGCTAGCTGTGGCTTTGGGTCAATCATCAATGCCCAACACACAGCTCCTGAGGCTGTCCCAGCAAGCCCTGGGCAGCGCGAAGCGTTCAGGACTGCTGTTGAAGGTCACCATGACAGCTTTGCCTCCTGCAAGCTTCAGGAGACAGCTGCAGGTGGAAGTTCTCCAGAAAAGATGTGGGCAAAGGAGAAATTCCTCAAGGAGGAAAAAAGAGGTCAAAGGGACTTTTCTTAAGAGTCTCAGGGAGGCGTTTTGGCTCTTTCAAACTCAACTGTGCTTTGCACAGTAAAACCGGGGAAGAATGAGAATGAAGTACCCCATTTTAGAAGCTGGTAGGAATCCTGAGACCTATAATACTGGGCTGTAGGATTTCACCTCCAGAAAGCGGAGATGTCTCAGAGACCTCCACACCAGTGGAACGTCCTACCAACAAGAGGGAACAAGGCAATGCTGATATATAAAGTCCCCCAGAAAACTAAGAGCCCGTGGACCCAGTGGCCAGAGACCGCACACAGCAATCCGGCAGTTATCTACACAGCGGGACGTGAGACAAAGCTGGCAAACAAGATCTGATCGTGCTTGGAGAGTGAGGGAACTGAGTCACCCAGATACACACTCACATCAAGGGGAAACTTCAAAGAGGCCAAGAAAATCAGGATCAAGGACTCCAAGGAACTATCTTCAAAGGCTGAGCAATCTGACCCTGGGGCTGGAAGAATGCTAGTGTCCACCCTCCCCAGCACGACGTAGGACAGGGAAATTATGCAATCCTCAAAAGTCTGCAGACATGAGCAAAGACACGTGGAAACTGGGTATCGCTCAAGAGGACTGGCGTCACGCCTCGGGAGAGGGACCAGCTGAGGTGCCTGCCACTCTCATCAGGGAGCTGAAAGGAATTTTTCTTGCCAAATCCCAATGGTCTGGTGTGAGCTGGGCCTTGTGCTCTGCCTGACGGATATGGGTAGTGAAATTTCCAAGCGTTTTTTTTTTTTATTCTTCCCAAACTCTCTTTCGCAACTGCTTCTCTGCTCTGCACATTGTGGTGAGCTGCAAAAGCTGTTCAGTTCCCAGCTCAGCAATGCCACACGGGGACAGCAAGCGTGTGGGGCGTTTATGGGGGTGACTTAAAAACAGGGTCTTCCTAGGTTATTCCATGTCCCTCTTCAGCACAGCACATGGCGGAGTGCACTAGCACACTGCGTCTACCTTTGCTTTTGTCCCCAGAGGTGTCCCTGAGCCTGAGATGGAAGATGTCTAGCATGAAGGGAAGCCGCTTGCTCTAGGTTTGTTGGCCAATGTTACGGGATAAATGACTCCTTGTACAAAGGCACCGTGAGATACTCGGTGGGTGTATGCGGCATGCTCTCCCTGCCTTGGCAGAGCAATGCTGCTTTTAGAGCAGCTGAGGACCCTGGAGAGCCTGAGGGTGGCTGGAGGGAAACCAAATGGATGAGAGGAGGTCACCGAGCAGGGGAGTGTTGAGAAATGTGTTGTTCTCACACCTTTCTCTGCTCTCCTCACCTTATCGATGCCCTGACTGCATCCTCTACTTTGGGAATCCACCTGTCCTGCTGAGCACGTGCAGGAATCGCTGCGCAACACTCAGTGTCCTAACTCCAACCCACTGCCCAGAGCTCATTTCCCCACTGAGGATCCCCATCCCATTGCAAGCCATGGCATTTCAACAGCATTCAGGGGCAGCCCTACAGCTACCCAAACCTGCCCCAATGTGCAGACATGGTGTGCCAGCAAAATAACCAGGAGGAAGCCTGGAGGAGGTGGCTTTGGAGCAGCCTGCCCAAGCGGAGCCTAAAGGCAGATTTGCCTGGCACCAAAGGCAAGGAGGAGGTTTGCCAGTAACAGGGAAACTCAGTCCCAGGAGGAGAGTGAACAGCCTGCAGCAGGGAGAAGCACAAACTTGGGATCTAGCTCGTGGGTCTGAGCCTGACCCCAACGGTTCAGAGAGAGCAGGAAGAAGGGCTTGGACCCCCAACCAGCAACAACCATCCATGGTTGCATTTGAGTGTGGCCGGTGCTGGATGCAGCTATTTGATGGAAAATCCTCAGAGCTTTTCCTACAGTGAAGCTCCAGCCATCGCTCTGCAAAGGCACAGCATTGAGAGAGAAGTGATGGGAAGAACAGCTCAAGGGATGAAGATGCTGGGGCTGGGCACGCTGTGCTACAAAGCAATGCAGACAAGGAGTGCAGACAGGGTTAGCATGGACTTATCAGGGCTCCATCCCGTGAGTACCGAGGGCAGCTTCATCCAGCTGGCACAGGGTGCTGCGGAGTTGGCTGAGAACTGCGCTGGCAGCCACAGGGCAAGCTCTCCAGGGGCGGTTGCTTGCCAGCCCTGCTGCAGCCCGCGCTATCTCGTCTTCGCTGCCGCACTCCCCCAGCCGGCTCCTTGCCTGGATCAGCCCTTCCCTGGGCTGTGCAGACACCAGCATCCAGCTGTGTGGGTTAGCTGTCTGCCTGCGATAAAAATCACAGAAAAGAGATGGCTTTTTGGTAATGGTTGTGATTTTTTTTTTTTCTTTTATGTCTACCACCCTCTCCTGAGCTCTGCTGCAAGGGAAAAGGAATCCCAATGAGAGGCACAGCAAGGCTGGTTTACTCCACAGCAAGCAGAAAATATTCCCATGGCTCTGGAATCAAACAATGTACTTGGAGTGGAAGCCAGATTATGATTTTAGTTATATTAGCAGAAACCCGGAAGAAATCCACTGAAATAACTTGGGTTTGCCGTGGTGTGATGGCAGCCCCCTGCTCACAGCCTGATGGCCACTACTTGAACCCTTGCTCTGATTCATGGGGGCAAATTTGGTTTTCTGGATGTGCAGGTGACTGGTTATTGCCGGCCAGGAAACTGACTCGTTTGCCGTCAGTACCAACAGGTTGCCAATGCTTTTAGGCAATATGTGATTTTATTTTATTTTATTTTTTTGCTCTTTTGTGAACAGAGCTCTGAGGCAGGGACTGGCTTCTTGGACCATGCAGGTTCATGAAGTTCAAAGGAAACTCATCCTAAAGCATTGGAGAGATGCAGGGAACCTGACAGCCATTTTGAGTCCAGCTAATACCTCTGCCCTGGAGCAATATGGAAAGAGAACATCCCAAAATTGATGAGGACCTGGGCTGAAGTAGGTCGGTGTGACCAGAGGGACTGTTTAGAGATCCTCCCAGCAGCATGACGAGGAGGCAGAAAGGCTAGTCTGGCAGAAGGGGAGGAACGGTCAGGTAGTCAGCGGGGTGTGAAGACCAATGGGACAAAGTCTCACGTCCCTGCTCCTCAGGTCGTTCCTAAGAACGTTGTTTCAGCTCCCAGCATCTCAGCTGAGGACATATGCAGAAACAAGGCTACTAGATGCACTCAGGAACATATGCACAGTGCAGGGCCATATTTTTTTTCTATCAGCAATACCTCTCGGCAGAAACACTCTCACTGAATCCAAAGTCCTTGGCCAAAGCCAGGGCTCTCTCCAGGCCTTGCATCACCTACTTTCTTGCCCTGGCGGAGGAGACTGAAGTTGTTTTCAGTTGTTGCTACCTTTCCACCCCCTTGCCTTGTGCCTGAGCGGGTGCTAAGCAGAAGCTGTCATCAGCCCCAGCTGGAGGGAGCCTCTGCTTTATTGGAACTTTGCAGCCACCTTGTCTCTGCTCACCAAGCAGCCAGGCTTGCAGCCTGTGCTACCTTCTCCACTTCAAGCCCTTTCCCTTCAGATGGTTTGGGAGCAGAAAGGAGGAAAAGGGGCTTTACCAAAAAAAAAGGAGGGTCCCTGGCTTCAATAGTCTACAGAAGAAACAAGAGAAGATGGTGATACTAATATTTAGAGGTGACTTCTGCTGTTCTCTTTGTGTTAAAATCTCTGGCCAACATTTATGAGATTGGCTTCAGGTTTGGGGGGACTTTTTTGGTTCTGAGTACTTAGTCTGTGACTTATCCAAAGAATGTGGTGTTCAACCCCTGGGAAAGGAGAGATTCGCTGGTTCACAGTGGGAGCTCCCCATTGGAAACTTCACAAATGCTAAGTGATCATCAGTTTGCTGTGAAACACGTTTGGTCCCACTGGCTCCTAGTAGTGGAAGCAGGTTTGGGACAAAGTTTTGAAATCCCAACTTTATTCCATGCCACACTCTCTGGATGCTCTGATGCTTTTTTTCTTCTAAAAACCATGGCAAAACCGTGACAAGAATTATACCCGTGCCATGAAGATGAAAAAATGTGAAGACCGAGACAGAGAATGCACCCTGCAGCCTCAAGCAGGTTTTATGCTAAAAGACTGTTCAAATCTCTCTGAACAAGGGTGAGAGGAAACAGCTAATTCAGTGCATTTTCAGTGCACTAAATGGGATGCTGCTGGGGTAGGCAGTGTCTGCCTGTTTTACTGTGAGTCACATCCCATCAATGCAGCACTATATCCAGCAAACACCAGCAGCACAAAATAGGAATGTGCCCATTGACAGACAACCTGCAACAAAACGGTTTTGCCCAACTTCACATGGATTATTCATCTCTGAAACTGTTATGCAATTCTGAACACTGCGTCTATGTATAAGTGGCTTGTTATTAATTTATCCTTTGGGATTGCACCCTGCCAGGACAAAGTATATTTATGAAACAGTTCCGTAGGTGTTCTGAGACAATGTGTGCCAATGTCAAGTGAAAGTATGTTGTAGCCATGATTTAAATGACAAGGCTCTGTGCTGATGATTTGTCCCAATGTCTTCATAGCAGAAGCTGAAGGACTCTTATCCACAGATTTCCATATGAAACCTATAACTTCTGGTGGAGGATTTCCATTCCTTCTCAAGAGCTCCGCTGGGCCAAGCACACTGTAAATTAAGTCGCTTTATTTAAGGACTAGAACCAAAACCCTGGAGCCAAATACCTTCTGTCTTTACTCATGTTTGAATTTGTGGCTTGGGCCCATCTCCAAGTGTATTGTGAAGTGTCTCTTATTCTTCTCTGTTAAGAAGTAGACAGAGACAGCAGTCAAGAGCCAGTGTCCAATGTGTTGTGTCTCATGTCAGGTATTCAACAGTTCCTTTGAGGGCCATGTACCCATAGGCAATGGTTTTTTTAGAGGAGTAAGAACAGGATAAGCACTGGTGCCCTGTGTTTTCTAAAGAAACATACAAAATTTATTGTGTGATGGAGCACTTTGTCTCACGGGGTAGAAGAAGGAAAACAGATCCCCTTAGAGGGGATCCGAGGGCTGAAGAAGACCCTGGGTGGTGGTAAGGCAGGAGCGGGGGCCACCACCTCTGCCTGTGCCCCACAGCCCGCAGTGTTCGTGACTAATGAGGTGGCACGGAGCTTGGAGAACAAAGAAGAGATCTGCCCAAAGATACCAAAACCACGCATCTCTGCTGCTTTGCAAACTGAAGCTAAGCAGGCGTGTGAGCGTGAGGAGAAGGCTTGGGTCCCCTCACACCCCGGTTCCAGTTGTTTTGCTGTCCGAGAAACACACACTGGCACTGGTGATCAGGATAGACTTACCGGGGGCATCGCATCCAGCTCAGTGCAGGGTTTCAAGCATTCATGGCATTTCCACCATTTCCACTGTGCTTTCTCGTGCAGCTGCTCAGAGCAGCCAGGTCAGCTTGTTTGTACGTAGAAACAACCCCTGGCTGGCAGGAAGACAAGCAGACAGGGTGAGATGTGACTGAACAACACTGCCAGGTCAAGCAGGGCACGGCTCAGCTTCCCCTGAATCTGATTTGGGCTGTAAGGCAGAAACCAGACAACCAGGGAGTTTTGTGCCTCTTCGAATATGGTGTCTGGACACCAAGGGCCTCAGAGTCACGTGCTGGTGGTGGTTAGAAAAAAGCAGTAATGCGTAAGGCCCTACAGAGCACCCATTGGGAGAGCCTTCAGCTCTGGGTTGCTGATGCTCTGGTAAACAATAAATCCTTTCTCCTTATTTTGTAGCATTTATGTGGAAATTTGGGTGCAGAGTGGCTAAAGACATGGCTCATGGGCTCACAGAAAAATCGCTACCAAACTAGCAGCTCTAACCCCGAAGACTGTTCTCCCAAAGAAGCTTTTAGGTGGAGAAAACCTGGAGGACACCACCCATACACCAATTTTGGCCACAGCTTCACAAATGCTTCTACCCCACAGACTGTTTTCCCTTCTGCTCAATGTGTGCCTTTGGGAAAAAGCACAGCTTCAAGAAAACAGTTGTTATTGCTCTGTCTGGGTCCAGGAATGAGGCTGAGCAGCTCATCTGGCAGCTGATCTTTACAAAATAACAACCTTTTGCCCCTTCATCTCATCCTTTTGCAGGTTTCCACGTAAGCTTCTCTGAGCAAAGAAGCAGACTGGTTGCTCACACCTCATGGGAAAGAGACAGAAAATGGAAACCTTTTGTGCTCCAGTACTTGTGTCCCTCCAGGAAGAAGCTGAGACCCTCTGAAACATGCTGGGATGCAGAAGGAGCACGGACACGCGGACTATCTCTCACCAGCTATATAGGAGCATTTCTTTATTTCCACAACTCTGGCTTTTGGGGGCACTGAAAGCAGTTCCTTTAAGGGCACAGAGGGGCTTGGGACAAGCAAAAGGATGGAAGTCGGAGCAGGAATAATATTTGAGTGCGTGGAATTGGTTTGTGCGGGGCACATCAGCCCATGCCTTGGCTTCCTCCCATTGCACACAAAACCCAAGAGCTTCGAAGACGGAGGCTGGGCCTTTGAGGAAGGAAAGAGGAAAAAAAAAAAAAAACAACATTAGATGGGATATTACCCACTGACTGCTATTTCATTTCTCTGGAGAAATTTACGATGTCATCATTAAATCCTCAAGAGACAAACCTGAACAGTGCTTTCTTCCTTCTGGGCAAAAATCTTGGAACTCTTAAGAAGACATTGTATTTCACAGCTCAGCAATCCAGCAGCATTTAAAGAACTAGAGAGTGAAGAGGAATTTTTAAAAAAGCAGTCTTTTTCTTCTTCTTTTTTTTTTTTTTTTTTTTTGTAAAAGACTACACTATCAGAATTCTTTTCAGGAAAAATAAATAAATTCTAACATCTGGTAATTAATAGCTTGTGAGCCACAGAATGGTTGCCTACAGAGACAGCTCACATGAGTGCAGTGTTTGCCCTGCCCCTTATCTCTGAAGATCACTCACTAAAGCAAAAGCTCTCCGGATATGGCATTTAACTGCATTTCTGCTTTTGTGCTGTAGAAAGACAAACGGTAGGATCAGTATAGAAATTGTGGCAATATTCAGGCTTTCTGACCCAGTTTTGACTTCAAGACTGGTACTACCCTCCCAAGCCTTCATGTCCTCGTGGTTGCGTTAAGCTCTTTTGCTCCACGTTGGTACAACCAAGGGGACAGAGCAACATATCACTTGGGTGGTTCCCCATCTTGGTGGCATCTCAGAATCTCCAAAACCTGCAGTGTTTGCTCTCAGAAGCTGTCCTTGGGGCAGGGCAGATTTTCTTGCCCTTGTTTTATAGGAGAGTGCTGCAGCAGAGGGATGAAGCGACTTGCTGAAGGTCACAGAGGCAAAGTGGGTGTCTGCTAACATACTCAAAACCATAACCACAAAACTTTCCACTTTACCCTGATAACGCTGCTGAGGAATAGAACTAAAATATACAAGCCTGGTACAATGCTTCAGCATGGATGTCACCCACACCATCGCAGTTTTAAATGTGGCAAAAAAAAAAGTCCAGGTTAAATTAAATTTGTGGCCCTTTGAAAGCCGCGGAGCAGAACCTTCGAATTTCTGAAATGTTTGGATCCATTTCTACCTCAGTTTCTGGCAGGCAAAATCCACAGCTCCTTAATACGAGAAGCACCCTTCCCATGTTATTCTCAAAGCAACCCAGGGTGGAGTTGTACATTTTGCCAGGCTGCTCCTTGCAAGACTGGGCCTCTCTGGAGAAGACACCAAGAGAAGAAGACATAGGATGGCCAGGACGGCCACAGCCTATGCCTGCAACACTCAGCTCCATACAATTTGTCAATCTTACCATTTCTGAGGAGTAGTTTGCCTGGCAGCTGCAACACATCTTTAGAAAACTGTGCTTCTTTCCTTGCTTTTCAGTAGATGATCATGTGGTAGCCTGCAAATCTGTATGTCCCTTTTCATTAAAGATATTTAAGTGCTTAAATACCATTGACACCCATGCCTCACCTCCACCTTGTTAAATGACATATAGAGTGAGGATCCATGCACTTGAAGACGGTGAGATCTTATGGCATGGAGAGAAAGTTAAATTGCTGTGGTCTTCCAGCAAGAGGTGAAGTAAGGAGAGAGATCTGCCCAGCTGGAACCGAGCGTGCTCAGGCTCCTGTTTCCCTTCTCTCTGAGCTACTTGCTGTAGTGCAGTTTGGCTGGGAAGAAATTTATTCCAAAGGAGTGGGAGAGGCAAAGTGGAATTAGTGTTAAATCCACCCAGGGACCAAATGGCATGCGGACAGCTTGCATTCCTCGCAGCCACCATCCTCTAGTTCAGCTAGCCCACCGGAGCAGCCAGGATGCCTTATATCATCCTATTTAACCTCAAGACAGAGGATCGAAGTGCTACCCTGACACGCAGCCTTGGAAACTAAAGACCATCTGAAGATAAAGAGCAAACGTGTTTTCTCAGCACACACAGCCCGAGCAGTGCACGCCTCGCCCAGGTGACTGCCTGCCTAACCCTTTTTCTCAAGAACGGACCGTCCCAGTTCTTGGAAACACAGCCAGGAAACTTCATTTCAATTTTTCTGTGAGCCTCCACGCTTTGAAGGGCAGCTAAGCTCAGGTCGAGCTCATGGTTAACACAAAAGAGCAGAAAAGAATGTTCTTCATCCGGACCTTGGCATTGTCAAGTATTTTGAGTGGCTCACGCAGTTTAGGGTGGAAAATGCTATCATCTCACCAGCGTGCTGCTCTTCGCAGTGACAGCACACTCAATTTTGAGTAGCTGCAGTTCAAAGGAAATAGATTTATGTGGCAGAGGGATGCGGGCTCTCTGATGAGCCAAAATAACTGGTCAGACTCCCACCAACGTAACGCTGGCGTCCTCAGGGAAACCAGTGGGAGTTTTCCCATCGGCGGGAGCAGCAACAAAGGCAGGGGAGGGCTCCTTTGTCAGACGCCGAAAGAACCAAGTCTCCTCTCAGCAATTAAAATATAGAATTCTACTTGAAAGTGATTAATATTCCTAGTATCTACTTATGGGCAAGCCACGGATCCTGAGCCCTACCAAATATGAACTTAAATACACAACACTCTCCGGAGTTACTTCTCAGTTAATAATTTATGTATTCTGGCAGCAGATCAATGCGACTAGAAACTAGTTTAGTAACTTACCTTCAGGGTTGTCTATCTATAAACACTGCAGATTCCTAAGTTAAACAGAACCCAATTGTTTTCCTGTGTAATAGAGGCCAGGGCCTGATTTATATAGTTAATTTAAATGGTAATCTTAAAGAGTTGGGAAAAAAAACGACCTGTATCATTAAGGGTTATGAAAGAGGGAGAAACTGTTTACTATTGGGTTCAGAAATATGTGATATAAGTGAAGATAAAATGTGAGTATCAAGACAAAAGTAATAAAATGGTACCAGTATGCGTTGTCTGTGCTTATAGAACAGAACATTAATCCTGGCTGATTTTTCCTGAGGTTACTCTGCACCCACAGAACTGTCTGATGCAGGCATTTGTCTGCAACTGCACAACCCAAATTGTTGCCTTTTTAATGCCGGGCCGGATTCAATGGTAGAAAACAGGCAGGGCTCGCCTGGCTGTGGCCAGACTGGGAGTTTAACCGAAATCAGGGTGCCCAGACTTGCCCCTGCTCCTCAATCATCTCTTAAGATGAGAGGGGACAGCAGCCTTTGCCGATGGCTCGTGCACCGAAACATGGCTCGCGTCTGAAAGCGCCTCACAGTGACTAACAGACATCTGTTACAACTTGTTGAGCCTTATCTTCATTTTCATACACTCTATTTTGGAATGAAGTTTTATTTGGGCTCCAGCTCCCAAACGTTGCTCAAGAGTCACATTACAGGATTGGCCTTCCTGACAAAGGGGAGGGGATGCTTTGTGGTTAGCAGCGTGGGGTAGGAGGCAGGAACCTGTCCCCGTCCTCGTCACGTGCTCTGAAGCCGCTTGCTTGACTCAGACAGCTAAACCTGCACAGATAGGAAGGCTTCATTAACGTATATGGAGCCTTCAGAACTCCTCTTTTAAAATGTGCCATGTAAATAATGATTTAATAGTTCTCAGATGTCGCTGAATTACCCTTTTGCAAATATCTGCTCCTGCAAGCCGAGCCGATGTCCTCTGGCTGCAGACACTTGCTCTCAGGAACAAAGACTTACCTCCACCATCAAAGCAGGCACCAGCAGGGCTTCACCTCGGCGAAAGGCAGGGCAACCAGGGCAGAGACCTCGAGATCTAAAAACCACAGCCCGTTGAAGCTAAAAGCCTCTAGATGGGATAATAAAATATACCCTCTTTGCGGGTCACCGTGGAGGATTACAGATGCTCACCCACCCCTTGTAACCTTATCGCCGGGTGTTGCTCATGTGAATTGAGAATTCTTCGGATGCATGTGCATGTGTGATGTGGGGAAATTCCAGATCTCATGAACAGGCCCAACTGCCCCCCCCCCCCCTTTTTTTTCCCCTTTATCAACGGAAAACCTGTGAAGGCTCTTGAGAGGCCATCAGGTTGGATGTACTGAACTACATGCAAAGCTTGTCTACATGGGAAGCTACACTACAGCAATGCCACACATGAACACAACCCCCTGAATAGGACTAGTAAGGCTTCGTTACATTTTGGGACCAAGTAACGGAACCGGTGGTCCCTATGGGGTGGGAAGAAACCCTAGGCTCCGCTGGGTAGCAATACAAGTCATCTGGGCAGCGAAGGCAGTCCCATACCTTGGTCTCTGTTGAGGGGCCTTACAGATCTACTCAATGTCTGTGCCTATGTGGGCACTTCAGTTATGAATCATCTGCACAAATGCATGTATCAGCATCCGAGACACCCTTACGGTCAGTGGAGAGGAACAGGCACTTTGGGGTGCAGTTCCCCTGCTATATTTTAGGCATCTGTTGTAGGAGGAGATGTGCTGTGCTCCAGACCTCAGCGGGCTGGTCTTTAATAACTAGTCGGGTGGGGGTGACTAGCTTCGGTGATGCTGCCTGGATACAGCCGTCTAAAGCAAGCTCTGAGACATCGCTCTTCTTCTCTGGAATAGTAGCCACTTCCTTACAGTTCAATTTAACATGCTTTGAAAGAGAAACCAACTAAAAAGGAAAAAAAAAAAAAAAGACTCTTATTTCAGAGACACTAAAAGAGGTGGGAGTGTGAACATATATGTGTGTCCACATGGGGAACTACTCTGGAGTCTCTGAGGTTCTTTAAATGCACGGTGAACACGATGCCAGGCTAACCTCCCCTTCTGCACACGCTCTTGGACACACGTAGGCTGCACGCTTCTGGTTTGCTGGTTTTAATGGAGACGTTTGGAGCAGAGAGAGCTGATGATGGGCTCCAGGCTCCTGTAATGGGTAACACAAAGCTATCCCACTTGCTTCTACTCATTTCGCATGTGAAAGTTGGCCTGACAGAGGAGGGAAGGCAAGCTGCTCTCAGCTGACACCCACTAAGCCTCGTGCTGTTCTGAAAAACAACATTAAAATTGTTTTTAAAAATCCTGTTCTTTTATGGACAGGATCCTGCAGCCTCTATATTGGTGTAATAGGGCTAAATAAGAAGATAGCTCTCCAGTGTCTAAACCCTCTGATCTTACTTCTTTTGAAGAGATGGAGAATCAGATCCTGCCCTTGGCTACACTGATGTCAATCTGGCGTGACTGCAGATGAGCTACTATGGGTGAAAATTGGGCATGACGAGTACAATTTGGGCCCTAAAAGTTT
This sequence comes from Chauna torquata, assembly GCA_013399475.1. Classification (NCBI taxonomy): domain Eukaryota; kingdom Metazoa; phylum Chordata; class Aves; order Anseriformes; family Anhimidae; genus Chauna; species Chauna torquata. The sequence continues at coordinate 86,076 of VXAL01017858.1, read as the reverse complement.
CATGATACATCCTGTTAGCAAGAATTATGTGCGTGCATTAAAGGAAACATAAAGCCTTCAGATTATGAGGATGAGATAAAAATTCGTCTGCTCTGCTGGCTTTGCTGGAGTGGTTTTGAACAGCAGAGAACAGCAGCATGCAATGCTTCCCACCACCCCTGCTCGTTTCCAGTTTAGGTCAGCTGGTCGTGCAGTTTTCACCTTGCACATCGTGATCTGCAGCGTGGCAGGCACAGCAGCAAGCAGCTCAGACGTGTGCTGAGGCAAACTTCTCCTTCAGGCCTTTTGGGGAAAATTCTCATTGCTTTTCCCTCAATAAAAAAAGATCACTAAACATGTATTTTCAAGAAAGCCCCAGGAGATAGAAAAGCAGTGAAAAGCCCGGTGCTGCAGTGTGGTCATGGAAAAAGGGATGTTAGTGGACGCAGACTGTGAGCAAGGGAGGGTGAATTCATGGTTCAAATTTGCAGAAATTCCCCGATACTAGCTGGGAGTTTACCAGGTCACTGTTTTGTCTTTAATTCATCACTGACTTCTGGCAGCAAGATGAGGCATTTACGGCTCAGCCTTATAAAGGCACCTGAGCACTTCAACGTCAGTTGTCGCAGCGCCTGATCTTAAAGACCAACACTACAGAAGAGATCCTGAAACCTCTGTTAGAAGGAGAGCTCTCCCAAAATTACTCTGATGGAAAGGCCAAAGAGCTGCTGCATCTTGTCCCCCTTTGCGTCTAATTGCACTAGCCTCCTTCAATGTGCAATATCCTGGTTTCAAAAGGTGGGCAGCAGTGGCCCCTCCAGGACCAACCTACTGACCTGTTGTTAAGGGACATTTGTGGGATGGGGAGACCTGGGAGAGCCTTCAGGCTGTGGAGCACATCAGACACCTCTTTCCCACCTCCTGGGATTTCCAGCTTTATACCAGGGGAAGATTTAAGACAAAAGAAGTATTCAGAGCCCCATTTCGCAGGCAGGCTCATCCAGAGCACTTACTGGGTAGGATCCCTCTGGGGCGTTAGTCACAGGAACAGCTCATTTCTGGATGCTGATGGTGTGACCTCAGCATGACCTGGGCACCGTGCCACTTCCACCAGTTTGTCCAGGAGCAATTCTGGGCCCCTCAAGATGTTGCAGACCTGCTGCATAGAGTCTTCAGGGTCTCTATTTTGAACTTATATATTTTTTTAAAGTGGACCCCAATCTCTTTCATGTTTAGTTCTCAGTGGTAAAATAGGAATATTATTACTCAGCCCTCTGCCTTCGGTTTTTTTTTTTTTTCAGACTGGTTCCACCTCTGCTCTTCACTGGACCAGCAGTAATACATGCAAAATAATTGTATGTAAAACAAGCCTGCAAATTAATCTATAAGGAGCTGTGTAGACTGCAGGACTTTTTAAAAGTAGTTTTCGTTTCTGTGCAGTAGAAGCAGGACAGTGGTATTTGTCATTCTTTGGGTAGGAAAAAAAAGAAAAAACACAACAAAAAACCTGATAGAAAATAAAATCCGCTCTAAAGATAGTGAAATTTAATCTTTCCCACTGAGGTTTTTTTTCCAAAGACCTGAACAAGCAGCAAAGATTAGAGGAAGTGGGTTAATCAGATTGTGTGCGTGGACATTGATGTTGCTTTGACTGAGCAGTGTGTCTGTGCTAATTAAAGAAAACTTTTCCAGGGGATAGAAATGCACTTGAGCCCTTGTATGTTTGTGTTGGTCACTTGCTGAACATAGGAAGTTGTGGCTTTGCCTCTTCCTTCAGTGAGGATAAAAATACACATAGTGCACATTTGGTGTTTTGTTTGTTGGTCAGTGGGGAGGGTAATTTTTCAGCAGGCATTCCCTTTTCTTCTTCATTTTTTTGCTTTTCTTTTTATTGGAAAAAAGCATTTGATACTGATTGAAGATGCCAGAATGACACCTCTTCCTCAGAGCTCACAGGACAAGAGGGTGCGTAGGGCAGCTGCAGGGTGAATTGCTTCCCACGTACGTAGCTCCAGCTTTGACATGACCCCCAGCCAATTCAGCAACCTCTGATGCCGGAGCGAGCATCTTGGGTTCATGATCTATCAGGGTTTCTTGGAATCATTTTGACTCATGAAAAAGAGGAACACTGACTGCTGGGCCAGCTACCAACTGTCTGAACAAGCAGATCTCTGCTCAGAAGGATATCCCAACAGCGATACAAAAAGTATCGATCCAGACAGCGGAGTGGGAAGGACCTGTCTCCAACCTCACCATCACAGAGAAATCTTTGCAGGAGGCCATGATCTCCTGGGTTATCGTGAGAGTAAGCGGGAGGAAAGTTTTTCCATTATGCTATTCACAAGACACAGACACATACACACACACATACGAGAAAGAAAAACCCCATCAACAAACACAAAAACCAAAATCTGAAGACCTTTTCTTCTTTTTGGCCTTTCCTGACTTTATCCTGAAGCTTCAGGTGGCACTCGCATTCGTAGTCACAGCAGTCACACCGGACCTGAAGGAGATGGTGGTGAGCTCTACCACTGTTCTTTGCTGGACCCTGTCTGTCAGAGGAGACATCTGCAAAAACCAGCTGTGGCAGTGGCTTGTGAGTGATGGAGGGCTGGACTCAGGCTGCAATTCAGCTCATTAAAAGCACCCCGGGGGCTGTTATGGTTATTTGCCCCCTGTAGTGCTGGCATTTTTAAGGCCAGGTCAGAACTCATTGCTCCAGGCTCTGTGCTCTCTCCAGGCTCTCTCCATCCTTTGTGAAAGGGCACATATTTAGTCTGTCCCTCATTTTTATCCACCATGTCGAAGGCAGAGACCTGTGTCTGAGCAGACTCCCATCCCTTTGCTCCCCTGCCCTGAACAAATGTGGTCAGCGTGAAACGAAGCCCAGAGCAGCAGCACGTTCCCCTGTGAGCAGACGGAAAGTTTCAAAGGCACAAAGGGTATTTAGGCACCGACTTCAAAGTCAATAAGTTGGATGCTGAAAAAAAATCTCCCCCGTAGCCTTTATGTCATGCCACTTAATAAGTAATTAAAAGCTCAAAAATCATGAGTCTGCTGCTTTCATTACTTCCTAAAGCACACTCGATACATCATCGCTCTGTGAAATGCTTCACATGTACCGCATCCTACTTTAAATATGCCAAACAGTGAAGTGCTTAGCATTACAAAGGCAAAGACATCAAGGAAGCTTTGATAAAATCTGCTGAGCAGACAAACATCTCTTTGGTTGGCACTAGCCAGGCTAGGTTTTTATTCCACAATGATTAAAAACATTTCAAGTGAAGGCAGCTAGGCTTGTATTTTAGACACAAGACCTGGCTGCCATTAGGTGACAAAGAGTGAAACCTTTCATTATGGGGATGCTGGCTAAAGGGGATTAACCCATTCGGCTTTCACAGGATGTTGCTGGTATAAGGCGAAGTTTTCTCGGAATTTACTTTTTTCTGGAAATGGGGACTAAAAAAGCAATTTGCTGTGTTGGTAGTAGAGAGGGTGGGTGAGGACGTTGGCACAGCAATGCTCTGTTTCTCAGTCCCACAATGATGTGAGGTATCTGAGATGCATTTGTAGGTCAGGGCATGGCTTTTCTGAAACAAGAAGGCTGACATCTGTGCTGCTACAAAAAAAAATGCCTGTAAAATAGGCAGGGCTTTATTTTTCTCTCTCGGGCTCTGTGGTAGAGCACGTCTGGCTGTGAGCTCTGGATAGGACTCAACATGGTGAAGCCCCAACAGTGACAGGGTGTGTTACAGTGATATAAATAGACATTTAAGATGAGCTAAATTTACTCACTGAATCATTTATTTGCTAAAAATGTGGTTTCAGGGTGGCCACAGTTATTTGCCAAATATGATGCATATTCTTAAATGCTTTCAGATTAAATGAAAAAATTTGGAAATGTTGAAGCATTTCATCTCAGCATTTCCAGAAACATGCACACACATATCTCAATCTATATTATTTTCATGAGTCTGAGGAATCATTCACAAGATGGAGGAGAAGGTGGTAACATTTCTGTTCCTGGCTACCCCCACAGCCCAGTGTTTTCAGTGTCTGATTGGGAAATGTCATGTCCTAGGAGAGGTCTCCCACTGCGATAATTATGGGGTACTCTGACGTGAGTGCTCTTGTTTTCTCCAGTTGAAATTACTCTTCCTTGTAAGAATAATTAAATATCCACTGGACGAGAGCAAGGGTGACAATAATTTTGTGGTTAGAGCACTCTCCTGGGATGTGGGAAGTCTCCCAGCAGCTGCATCAGTGAGTAGTGTTTATACAGAGTGGAACAGCTCCAGAAGAAGAGGGTGAGAGGCTGCAGATTACCCTCTCACCTGGTAGTTGGAGACAGACAAGGTAATGACAGAGAAAGGGCCTGGAGCTGGTTCTTGCACAGGACGGGTATTTTGCTACCAGTGAGGATCCAGCTATGTGAGCCCTTTCATGCAGGCTACAAAAATGTTGTAATTTGGTTCTTCCACCCTACCTCAGAATAAGCACATTTTTTAAACCTCAGAAGATCTTCTAGGGTGGAGAAAAATCCTTCCCACCTCCCTGGAGGTTCAACTCCCGTTGCTACCCAACAGGTCTCCGTTCCCAATAGGCCAACCTGTGCATCTGCATCTGAGAGTGGTTGCAGCAGGGAAGCAATGATAACTTTTTATACCTCAGTTGTGATAAGCTCTGAAACCAAAACCCAACTTCACCAGGCCTTCCCATTCTTCTAAGGAAGCTGTGGGAAAGCTCAGCATACACAAACAAGTCTGCTGAGAAGCCAGGACTGCATTTCTGTCAAAAGCAAACAGAAAAGAAGAATTCAGGTCTCATCTTCTGGATTTACAGTAGAAAAACGTAAACCAAGAAATCCCGAGTACCTTATTGTTCTTTACAGGGTTGCATGGGGGGTATATTGAGACTAGGCTTCAGACTTCCCAGGATAAGCAGAGGGACAAGTAGTTCTTAAAGAAAGCTGAGAAGCTCGGCAATTACTTGCCTCCAGGAGATAGGAATGTGAGTAAACTATCAAGTAACATGGAACATGCATATTTTCTAGCACCTGAAAAGCTGAGGTTTCTGTAGAGCAAGCCACCACATACTTGTGGGATTAGGCATGTGAAGGAAAATGTACTCTGCCAGCTAGGCTATATATGTATAGCATGATGAAGGGCTTGTTCCTCTGCTTCGACTGGTTGATAGTAGACTCCATGTCAAGCAAGAGAAGGGAGGTTCCTTTCTGCCCCCTCGTCTGTCCTTGTGCAAGACTGAAAAAATCAGGGAGCAGGCTGAAATCACTGTCATCTCCTCACAGAATAAATAGTAAGAGAACTAAAAAAACAATATGTGGAAGCTTTTATGCTTATGGACTGTTGCTTACGAACAATTAACTCGAGCTGAAAGCAAACATTTTTTTGGAGAGGGTGTGTATAGGCAGAAATATTTAACAGGCCATTTAAACCTGGCACTGGAAATAAAACCGTGCAGAAGCACTGGGGTGGGAGCAGAAGTCCTGAGCACAGTGACCCTGTTCAATCTGGTTTCAGTGGAGGAGGAAGCCCCTCAGTTATCAAGACACCTCCATCTCCGGTTCTGTCCTCTGCACGGTGAGTTATGGAGGTCCAGTGGCCCTTCCAGGCGTTCAGCTTTTATCACTGTCCTCAATGATGTCCAAGCTAACAAGGTCGTTTGGTCTTTTTGTATGTAAATGTGTGACTCTCAGAGCATGTAGAGGTACAGGACTTGACAAGGAGGCACCACCTGAACTCCGAGATGATGCAATTCAATCCAGGGAGGGCATCTGGATCCCTGCAGAGCCATGCTTAGGCAGCATTTGTGCTTTTGAACACTGCTCTGAACCGATGCTTTGCAGTGCTTCTGGTCTGGAGACAGCGTGGGATGGGTTTTGAGTAATGCCCACGTAAACACTTTGGACTGATGCTCCATCAGATATTACACTCTGCTTGCAGGGGAGCTGGTGTGCAGGATGCGTGGGATTTTATGCACCTTCTCAGTGTGAAGGAAAAGAGAAGGAAGGGCGATACCTCTCGAGCTGCTCCAGCGCAAATCAGCCCCCTAAAGTAGTCCGGATCTGCAGGGAACTTTGCTTCTCCTCCTGCAGGGAATGGATGTGTCTTTAAGCGTTTGCTGCGTAATTGTGACTGAATACCGCAAGGACATTCTCTTGAAAAGACATTTCATCATCATAAATATGATGTAACACGACGCTTCCTAACCAAACCTTCCAGAGGCTTGTCTGTTACAAAGTGAAGTTATTCCAGAAGAGTTACTTTACCTTCAATTCCTGCCCCATCTTAATCCAGATTAATTTTCGCATACAGACAAGCCCTAGGGGCCTGACTCAGGGAGCGCTGCAGTAAATGAAAACTTTTCCGTTGAACCTTGGATCAGGCCCGAGGTGCTTCTGGCTGCCTCCACCTTCATGTTTTCTGTTGGGAGCAGTAATGCTATTTCACAGCATCTCCCTGGCTTGGTCTCCCTTACCCCAGAGGGGTCCAGTGTGCAGAATGGCTCTGGCGCACACAAATTGGTTTCTTCTATATTTTTTTTCAGCAGAAACAAAAGCAGAAGCTCTGCTGCAACCTTCCATAGGAATGTAAGGCTATAAATTAGTTGCTGGTCCTTTGGCCAGCCTCAGACTGTGTACAGGGTGGGGATTTTCAGTTTAGGGCACCGGAATAAATCCAAGCTGGAGTAAGCACTGGAAGCTGCACATGGAGTAGGTGTGGATCCCTTAGCACCAGCTTGTTAGATCTCCTGATACTCTCCTATTGCTCTCTTGCTAATCTAGGCATAGCAATTACTTGTTAATGTAGATATGGCCTGTATGATGCATATCACTCTCATATCTGACTGTGCAGCCGCACACACAAGGCAAGATGACAACATCTGCTTTGCAAATGGAGATACGAGGCAGTCTGAAGAGATAAGAAAGTTGTGATCAAGTTAGGGTCTCCTGGGTATTGCCTTGAGGATGACATTTCTTCCTGAGCACCCATGAGCTGGAAGCACATCCAGCACCTCTCTGAGATCTGAGGAAGAAATCTGGAGGAGACAAAGACAACTTTCAAAGCCTGTCCTCCACCTGAATGACAAAGAGTGATGAAGCACCAACCCTTGCTCTGACACAGACTTCCTTTACGACCTCTGTCACGTCACCCCTTCTCTCTATGCCTCGTTTTTGCCTGGTACCAAGAAATGGAATACTAGGCTGGTGCATCCTCTGGGATGATGTCTCCACAAGTAACCTGGTGCCAGGTTGTGTTCCTGGGGACTGGACCTGACAGCAGCATCACCAGCACTTCTGCCCATGCCAGCCAGCAGTGTCCCAGGCAGCTCCCCAGGATGTCTCACAGATGAGCATGGGCCAGGGGCTGTTCCCGACAGAAAGCTTGCATATGGGTGCAATGTTTCAGAGCCTAAAGGGGGTTAATGGACACAGGACCTTCTGCGCCTGTGGTCTGAGAGCCCAAAGCTGGTCCCAGGCACTTTTAATTTACCAGCCAAGATATAGCATTGCTCAGGAGCCCTTTGCCCCAGGGTCTGTGCTGCTTTGTTAGCACCAGACCAAACAGAAATGAGGTCCAGCCTTAACTGGGCATTGCTTTCATGTCACAGATGAAGAAATAAAGACATTTTTTTTTAACTTGCCCTGAGTAATTTGCCTGTCCCCACTATAAACACCACTCTGGCTTTGTGAGCCCCTGCGCTGCTTTCAGTTGTCTTCTCCCCATCCTGAGGAGCAGTAAAAATAGGTAATCTTCAATGAAAGGTCAGCTATTCTGGCTGGCAGCCTGGCTGGGATGCGGGGAAGAGGCAGCCGACGGCTTCTCAGGGCAGCTCCGTCACGGTGGCTACAGCGCTTGCTCGTGACAATGCCATGCTGCAGGCACAAGGGGAAGAAAGGACTGAGAGACGTACTGTACGGTCTTGTACTGATTACCACATTCATCATTTTCAATAAACCCCGGGAGCAGCCAGCCCCGTGTACCCTGTGTACTCTTACAACTCGTTTCTCTGTGAAATTGGAAACGGGACAAAGCCAATTACGTTATTTTCCAACAACAAACCTCTGTGGGATAGTAACTCAGATACCGACTGCCGCTCGGAGAACAGCCAGAGTCCCGCTTGAAATTTTCTAAATGGTGGCGACATGGTCACGGCGATGCTTTTTTCTGCCGTAGTAAACACCAGGAAGATTTTTGTTCTTGAAAGACCTGTCCAAAAGTAAATAAATCAGTACAGTGCTTCTGTTGCAGCCGAATGAAAACGAGGAAATTATCTCTGCAAGCTCTTCGGGAAAGCTGCTTGTATTTTTGTTGTGTTTGGTTACTGCCTCTTCTGCAGGGGCACACCAGAGGTTCAGGATTGTTGCCAAGCCAGGAGCGTGTGTTTGTGGGACAGGGGAGGATGAGGTAAGCACAAATCTAAGACCATAAATACCCCCACGACACTGCAATGCAAGCAGCACCAAAACCCCCCAGAGAAACACAGTGGACAAGCAACTAAAAAAAAGTTGGAGGAAACTGCCCCTACTGTGGAATTAAAGCTTTGAAGCCTCTGAGAAACGAACGGTGCTCAGAAGTTTCCCAGCCATGTCTGTTATTTACCAAAGATATTTATTTTTAACCTAAGGCTGGCTCTCTCCATCATACTTAGGAGGGGACTCACATGGTGCAACCGGTCAAAAACTGTAGCCACTTGAATGAAGCCTTGCTCTGTGAGTGAGCTCACCCAGAGAAGCTGTCCCCAGTTCACCCGACATGCCGTGAGGCTGCTGGTTCAGGCTGGTAAAGATCTGAGCATCTTCTTTGTTGGAGACACAGAGGCCTCAGGGTTTGTGGGCTCCAAGCTAAAGCTGAGGAGGGAAGGGGCTGGATTAGCGTGAGCGAGCTCCTGGGTGAGTGTGGGGACAGCCACTTCCTTCCTGGCTTCCCCATGGGCAGCTAAGGGGACACTGGTCACAAGTTATGGTGTTGGGCACCAGCTGGTAACTTCACAATGCCAGAGCTGTACCATCTCATGCTGCACAGTGGCACAAACCTCTCCTCTCTCATCATCTTCTCACTATGCTTCTCCAGTCGGCTGCCAACTCTGTCGTGGCTAGAGAGGCCAAAGGGCCAGCTGCAAGACCCTGGCCTCAGTCCTGCAACCCCTCCTTCTTGCAGGGGGACATATTATATGGTGGAGAGGAGGGAGCACACAAGCTTTGCCATCAGGACTAGGTTACATAGCTATTGAGTCCACAGAGAGGGAAGGAAAGCCCTGCACAAGACAAACCTCCAGTGAACACCTCGCATAGCAAAAGAAACAGTGACATCTTGGCCAAGGGCATTCATTTATGAATAGATATATCTGTGAATAGATATCTCCCATGCATGCATTCCAGGTTTGGTCTGATGGCCTTTTCCTCCCTGAAAACTCCTGGCCCTTCCCCATGAGCACAGAGCCAGTAACTACCGGTCTTGCTGTTGCAAACACGGTGGTGTAACATCTGAATACACATTTCCCTTTTTGACTTGGCTTGCTGGAGGGCTCAGCAAAGTGAAGAAATCTATCCTTCTGCCTCTGTGTGTGTGTGGTGGCGTGGCACATGAATGGACAGGTTGGCTAATGTCATCTTGGATATATGCTGACGGCTGCTTGTCCCCCACTGACCCAGCTGTGAAAAAAGACCTTTGCTGCTTTGTCCTTGGTACAGTTCCCCATGACATGTCCCCTTTCTCCTCCTGGACTTCCTGTCCTCCTGGCATCTGAGGACTTCAGCCATTTGGCCAAGATTTCTTGACATCCCCAAACCCCAGACAAGTAGCCATGGGGCATGGTAACCCTGCAGCCCACAGACACACACTTTGGCATAGAAAAATCCTGCTTCTATTTATATGCTGTGGCCGTGCCACAAGCGCACAAGCCCAATGGGCTCACTTGGCTCTTGCAGACCATGATTGACACACCATCTGTCCCAACACACCCACTGCCCCAAATAAAAACACTGCAGCACACAAAGGAACCCCTGCAAGCCAAATAAACAAATACATAGAGCTGTACTAAGGACTTGGGAAAAGCTACGCTCCTTTCTGATTGCACCTGGAAGGCATGCAGAAAACACGACCACCAGCAGCACTATTAAAAAGAGAAAGAGTAGGGAAAAAAAGGCATGATTTTTCTTTCCTCCTAGTTCTTGAAAGCAGAGTGATAATCACTGCAGATAACTCCTGTCATGTCTGTATTTTTCTAGAAAAAGAGAAGAGG
>VXAL01017858.1:0-75586 GCA_013399475.1 Chauna torquata | reverse complement strand
AAAGAAAAGAAAAGAAAAGAAAAGAAAAGAAAAGAAAAGAAAAGAAAAGAAAAGAAAAGAAAAGAAAGATAAAAGAAAGGCTGAGGTGGCACTGGCCACCAGAACTGGTGTTCCTGCCTTGGAGCGGGGTCAATCAGGTACCCAGGCAGTTTCCATGGCTCAGCACTCCTAAATCCTGCCTGTGACTCACCAACACACAGGCCCCAGCAGCTCAGACCCTGCCTTTGCCGTGCAGACATGGGCTCTCTGCCCCCACTTTCCCTTCTCCAAACCTCTCAGCCTGAGCCAGCAAGAAGCTTACGCTGTTGCCTCCACCAAGTATCTCAAGGGAGGTCCACATGGAACTGTCACTCCGTTTCCTTCTTCCAGGGGTCTTCAGTGAAAGTTCTGGGAGCTGCAGTTTTGGTCCATTCAGATACTGGTCTGAAACACAGTTTGGTTCAATTTAAGATTTGCTGTCCACCCTGAACATGCATAGTGTTGCACATCCCATGAATCAAAATACCTGATTCAGAAGGATCACTTGGAAAGGCGCTTTTTTTTTTTTTTCCCCCTATCTCATTAGTCACCCTTAGGAACTGGGAACCACTGCTGCTGCCCAAACTGGTTGTGAGAGCAGGAATCGCAAGCTAACCCCCAGAATACAATCTTTTCCCCAAATCAGGCAAATGGGTAAAGCAAAACAGCACTCAGGAGGAATAGAGCAAGTTCTCCCAGGCACTTCAGTCCCTGACTAGTTAAGCAGGTTATAATGGGCTTTAATTGTTACTCCCACGAGCTGCAACTTTATTTACTGCAGTTGATCAGCTCTCACAAAAGGACTGAATCGTCCCCTTGTGTTCCAAAACCAGGCAGAGCTCTCTCCCTTGTCAGTGACACGTTATCGAGGAGGAACATATCTCCATGGTAAGGCATGACTGATCCAGCCACCAATAAATGACTGCTGGGAAGCTAAAAACAAGTTCCCTGTCACTGCACTCTCCAGGGATATTGTATCTTCTCAACCAGCCATGCTGCCTAAGAGATTGGGAAGTGAAATAACATGGCAAATCCATTAAGGAAATGAGAGCTGTCATATGCATTGACTGATCACTGCCTGTCTGCAGGGATCAAACCTCTTGCAGAATTCATGAGCAATATTATCCTATCCTTCCAGTTGGGAAACTGAGGAACCTTGGTCTGGTTGTCCCTTTAGATAGCCCTCAGTAAGTATTTGCAGAGGAATGCCTGGACAGGAATGGATGCCGGTGCTGCCTGCTTGCAGTAGGAAATGTGCTTTCCAGGTCACCAGGAGCTCCTTCCCAAAATCTTGCTGTTGGCAATGAGGCCTCTGCTAGCAGATGCTTTGCTGCAATGCTGCCCTCTCTCCTGGCACGAGCTCTCCGAGCACATTGCCCACTTTCCTGTTCCACTTTGTAACTCCTCCAAAGCTGAGCATCCTATGTTTTCCGGTTCCACCCAACTCATCTTGCTCCCCTACACCACACTTGCTTTCCCATAACGCAAATCACAGGATCGTTAGTCTAGGCTTAGGGTAGTAGAATCAGAGCTAGAGCTGCAAGACCTGTGACAACAGGATCCCCACGGAAACACTGCGACTCCAGACATGACAGCACGCCACTCTCCTGCATATTTGCCAAGGACCTCATCATGTGCGTCAGTGTGGGAAGCAGAGACCTGGTTTCCACGAAATGGCAGCACTACCAGGATCGCTTCTCTCTTTCCCTTGATATAACCTGTTTCCTATTTTTACTTTATACTAATGCAGCATTAATGACCCCTGCATTGGACACTTACTGCATTTCACCCCCTTCTGGGTCAGCACACCTTCTTAGAAGCCCTCAGGGCTTAAACTACCCCATGTATTCCACATCAGAGAGTATCCATTTTACACCGATCTCAGGAAGCCTACAGCCTCAGGCACATTCTCATCTTCTGATAGAGCTTGCACAACCTTTCTGTTACCTTATCATGCCCAGGAACAAGGTGCTTTGCTCAGACCTGACCCCTTCCCTTCTGTCTTTCAGCCAAGGGAGGCTTTTGTCCTGGGTCACCATCTGCAACCAAAGCAGGACCAAGGCTCTAGGTTCTCAGCTGCCAAAAGGCTTTGGCAGAGCAAACGCTTTCCTCTACTGAGCTGAGCTGCAAATCGTCGGGCCAAGGAAGAAAGAAGGCCCCTTACCAGACAAGTGTAAGTGGGAGCACCACACAGAGAGGGTGAATGTTTGAAAGGTGTCGTAATCCTGCCTCCAGGCATATGCCAGCCTCTCCGGCAAGAGAACCAGCTTTCTGCACCAGCAGGTTTATGCCACTCAGGGCTTTTGGGTACCTTCTTCCAAACCGTCTTCATCTCAGAGCATCTCCTGCTAAGCCCAGAGTCCTATATGAGCAAAACCAGCTATGTGGCAATGCCCTTGTCCCCCAAAACTCTGCTGCCAGCCCTCCTAGCCCTGCCGGGACACCCCTCATTCCAGTACAGCTCTGGCACCATGCTGCTTGCCCGAGGTTTGCTGTTCTTGCTCATGACCCAACACTTTACAACTGCAGATGTTTTAATATTCATGCAATGCCCCCCACCCCCTTCTTCTCCCGTGTTGAGATGAGTTTTTGCTTGCCGCACCACGTTCTTGGAAGCACAGGCAGGATGGAATTAAAAGTTTCAAGCTAGCTCAGCGGGGGTGAAAAATGTTGCCTGAAGACAGAAGGAAAAGATTGTCAAGAGATTTAGAGATGCCCTGGGCAGGTAAGGGATGATTGCATCCGATTCCGATGGTACATCTGATTTTAGCACTGCCTGGGAAGGTCCCTTTGCCTCCCATAGCTTGTTTTTGTCCCGTCTTCAGTCTATCCGCAGAACTATTCAGGTAGAAAAATATCCTCCCCAGCTTCAGACTCTCCAGAGTCTCTAATAGCTCCTGCCACTAACTATGAGACAAGGCAACGCACACTTTAAATGACTCCCAATTTTCTGCACCAGACAGCTTGTTCGTGATTCTGTTACTCTTACGGGCTTCTCTTCTATGACTCAGCCCTACATGAATGGCTAGAAATGAACATCAAGTTAAACTAACAAAGTGGGTGCCAAGCTTTTTTTTTTTTCCAGGATACCATTTTTCCCAGAGTCTCTCAGAGGTAATTAAAAGGTGTCAGCATTTATATCCTTGACAGTAATACGATATAATTCAGACTGAACAATAAGTTCAGTTTGTTCCCTCGACCATAATACAGTACTGTAACAATGCAGTGTTATATTCGCTAGAGATCATTCTCAGGAAAGAACACCCTAAGTTAATAGAAATAGGACAAAAACCTTCACATAATCACTAACAGGTCTGACTAAATCTTTTTAGAGAAATTCAGAATAAGTCTGGGATTCAGAAAACCCCTGTTCAGCCTTGAGATCAATTACTCATTGCTTCTTGTGACCTTAAACCATTTTAGCAATGTCTTGCCTGTCTGAAAAGCAAGGGACTTCTTTCCGTGCTGCAGTTACTTGGATGACAATTGCTTTAGTATAGGATTGTCTTGTTCTTATTTCCTGACACGACCCCACACATTGAAACCCTATCACATTTAGGGTCCCTTTATAAGTTTCTTTGATATGAACATGTTGCTTTTTTGCTATTATTCCACTGAGCTGGAGAACTGATCATATTTTACTTTCTTAACTGGGACACAAATGGAAGAGAGATCCTTTCCCACTGCACCAGGCACCCTACAAGCGACTCCTGAAAAAAAATTAGAGCAGGTGAGATACAAAGCAGACTCAGACTCAATATCTTCTAGGTCAGCCCTTCACTTGCCTGAATGTGACTCTGTGAAAATGAACCTGAACTTGCAGAGTTCACTTGGGACATCAGAGCTTGAGCACCTAAATCATAGCTGAAGTGGGGGTGAGCTTTCAATAAGCAGAAGAAATCATGAAATAAATATCTGTCACCAAGCAAGACACAGATTAAGGTGGGTTTGCTGTTTGTTCTTTTGAACATTTTATTAAAAATACCAAGGCTAAGACTCACATGCTTTATAGGTGGCCAAAATCTGCTCTTTTCTCTAGATTTACACCAGAGCGGTCTCACTGGTGGTGCTGATTTGCCCCACCGTGTTTCATGGCAAGCTGGATCCTTGGGTTTCTCATCTGAGTTCAGCCTAGATTAAAGCTTCAGTAAAGGCTGGGGTGTTTGACCTGGGATTATTGGCTTAGCCCTATTGTGGGATCAGTGCCAAATTCCCCAACAAGAACCTGGACAACCAGCCAAACCCAAGCTACGTCCACCTTCAGAGCTGGCCAGATGTGGTGCTTTAACTTAAAATTAGATTTGTGTTTAACAACAAAGTCTGAGGGAAACTGATGGATCTAATCAGAGGTTTTGAATCAGCCCTAACTTTTTTGGAAAGGCTGCACTCCTGTATTTTCATGTGGTTGTTTTCACCGGAGCAAAGCACATCTCAGCTCCAAGCAGCACCGAGAGCAGGGTCTCAGGAATGCATTTCTGCCGCAGAGCAGAAGTTGCTAAGAAACCAAACAAGCAACAAGTTTATCTTCAAAGCCTGGGACCTTGGAAACTGGAATTATCTGGGAGGAATATCCTTCAATGGGAACCATCACATCACATCATTCCTGGCAGAAAACATTTTAGGTTGTGATGAGATGCTGATATGTGCCCAGGGACTCCGAAGCTACCAGATTTCCAATAGCATCTCAGTGGAAAAAATGCTGAGCATAATTGCTTTTCAAAGGTGAAAGGCGCTTAAAAAAAAAAAGAAAAAAAAAAAAAGAAAAGAAAAGAAAAAAAGAAAAGAAGAAAAAAAAGAATCAAGCTAAAAAGCTTATTATCTTGGGAAGGTTTTAAGCAGCAGTAAAACGCAGGCAGGCATGTGGTCACACCAGTTACTGGTCAGGGCAGAAGCATAACACCGTGTCCCAACAGGTAACTGAAGGCAGATCATTCCCTCCAAGCCTGTATGAAGCTCTCAGCTGTTTGTTTTTTTTTTCCAATTAAAATAAACAAACAAACAAACAAATAAATAAATAAAAACAAAAAAATATCACCAACCTGCTGAGCCACCAAAGGTTTAGTTAAAATAACACTGGTATCATAAAAAGCAAGTAGCATTGATAGGCAACAGCCCATTTTGTAGTCCTTAGCTTCTGCCACAGTAATGGTAATTTCAATTAAGCTACTCCCTGTGGTGTGAGGTGTCCCCATCTCTTGACGGCTCTAACATAGGGGTGTCTGTGAGCAGGAAGAAGTACCTCAGGTCCCAGAGCAAAGGTCGTCTTGTTGCTCACTCAGCCCCACAAGATCCAAGGACAAACGCACCTTCTCAGTTCTGTGTTCAGTGCACAAAGGACATCTTTGGAGGATGGGTATTTCTGGGGCTTTCCTCTGTCACTCCATTCACTTTGCTATATGTGGCTTGGCCTCAGGCTTGGGGTGGTTGGAAAGACTCTCCCATGTGAACAAAGTCCACCTGCAGCCAGATGTCTGTGTTGTGGGCTTGTACCGATGTGACTATGCCAGAGACGGCAAACTCAATGTACAACAGCAGCTACCATCAGAATTCGAAGTTAACCAAAGCTGAAGGCACCATCTAATTTAACACTTGAAAAAATTAAAATTAATTCCTTTGGAGGCTGTGACAGTGTCATAAAAAGGGAACTATGACTCCAGCTTCAAAATATAACATCCAGAGGACTGGAAAGGCAGTGAAGTCTAATAGAGAGAATACAGATTGCGGAAGTAAGGGACTAACACACACGTCAGCCGGATACTTAGAAACCTAATTCCTGATTGATTCCCTCAGATTTACGTGCCAAACTATCTTTCAAGATCCAAGGCCTAGCCATTAAAAGCCGGCCATGCAGTAATACTCAGGCAGATGTTTATGAGTATTGCTGCCATATATTGGAAAGAAATAGCACTGCAAATATGTGTCATATGCTGTGTTCTGGCAGCCACCAGTGGTAATTCTTTAGCTCGAGTGTCGGATGCTTTTCAGCAAGGGTGGTTCCAAGTTCTGTTTCTCCAGGCGACATCAAGCTGTGATGGTCATGTTATGGAATGTAATCAGAGGCCAGGTGTTCCTGGGTGGCCACGGATTTGCACGAAAGTCCAGAGAAAAGGAATGAGTTAGAAAACATCTTTGTATTGAATGATTGTTCTTGTGTATCTCTGTAATTTTTTTTTTTTTCGGGGTGTATCTGAGCATCCTTGGCACCTGGGTAGAGTCTTCTGTTTTGCTGGGATTGATAAAAAAGTCCAGGATGTGCAGGCCTGCACCACTTGCACCATTTGTGCCACTGAAGTTCATTCCTGGGCCAACACAGGGATAAACTCTTGTATGGTGCAAAAGTGCAAAGATATTGTCATGTTCTAGGAATTAGCAATGGTGCAGGTCCCTTGGGTACTCCATATCTCCCAGACAGGCAAACCCACTTCACCTTTCTCCACAAGTAGAAGCAACTGGAAACACACAATTAAGAGATAAGGTCAGAGAGATAGAGCATTACTGCAGGATAATGATCTCTTGCCTTTATATAACTACCGCGACAAAGCAGCAACCTTTATTTCCCAAGTGGAAGATGCAGCTTTGACCCTCCAGTAACATCATCTTACAGTTACCTCCGTGGTGAGTTGGGTCAGTGGCTGACGTGTACAAGCATGTTTCATTTTGGCTGTGGGCTGCTGGAGCAGTTGTTCTTCGCTGAGCAGTTTGCATGCCTCTTGGCTTAGAGCACAGGGATATGCCCGAACTGCTGAAATACCATTCGGTCCCTGGCTCTGTCACTGGCTTCCTATTTCCCCTTGCGCATGGCCTGCAGCCTTGTGGGAGAACAGCTGTGCATGGTGCTGGCACGAGTAGACCTGAGGCTGGACAGGGAACGCTGCGGTTTTTACTCAAGCCAACAGGTCCATGTTGTTATCCATTTTTGCAACCTGAGTTTGGTCACATGTGCTTTCATTTCATCCCCACCTGTGACAGAGAAGAGAATGTATGTCCATTTGGGAGGTAGAGGAGAATCATTGTTCTTGCTGGGACATTTTTTGGCAGTGTCAGGAGAAAAAGCAAGAATGGATTGGTTGGTGAGAAAACCAACTGTTTGCTCCTAAGTCTGAATAGATCAGCTGTGCCAGTGCAAGAAAATCGCCTTCCTCCCATCCTTGCTGTTACTGCTCCCTGCCCAGGGTCACCCAGAAGATGGGTCTGCTGAGCAGTCACCTGCTTCATGCAAAACCTCCCGGCCATGACAAGGGCATTGGTCTGAAGCTGCTCAAGGAGGTGGCAGGATCCCGTCAGCAAATGGAGTGGTGGGGTGTTGGATCCCAGGTGGCAGGCGATGGTGAGGAACTGGGGGAATCACAGCCAGGCCCAGGAAATACCTGTCTGCCATGTCCCCAGGGATGAGAGGGAACATACCTGGCTGGGGTGGATAGGCAGTTCGGAAGAAAATTCCTGTTGTTGAGATAGACACTTGGCTCAAATCCAAGGGTGTCAGTAGGCAGCTTTCACAAGCACGAGACACTTAACAGAAAACTCCCAGTGGTTTTCTGTGCTATTTTCCCCTACTGAAACGGGATAGGTCTTATCTTTCTAAGGAAACCATCCAAAATTTGCTTCCTGAGAGCAGCTCCCCCACCTTGCTTAATTGCTGCAAAAAGCTAAAAATAAATGTGCTGCTTTCCACTGAACTGCCGGTGCAAAGGAGACGGGCTCCAGGGCCGTGCTGGGAACTGCAGCCTTTGAGGACTCCTCCACACCAATGCAAAGCAGACAGCATGCGTATAAAGCCTGCTGACTGGCAAAGCAAACCTTCCCCTGGCTGAATTTTTCCTATATCCAAAACATGGCTCCTTCTGGCCTACTCAGTCTCTTCTCCTTTGTAAGACATGACAGGCCTCCCTTTACTGACCTGCTGCCCTTGCTTCTGTACTTCTCAGCCAAGAAGACCTGAGAGCCAACTGCTCAGCTCGACCTCTGTCTGCAAACAGGGGTTGTGAACAATGCCTTAGTGGTTCTCCACCAAGAACTGGTGGGATTTCCTTCCTAGGGATCCCTCAATGCTTTTGCTGTCTTCTACAGAGCACTTGGAGCCAGGGTCTTGTTGCAAAGCTCAGGCAGAATTAATGTGGTGCACATCAACTCCCAGAGATGGGGCTGAGGAAAGTGAGAAAACTATCAAATACAGTTAAAAATGCTTGTCCCAACTCTGGTTCCTGTGTCTTCATCCACCACAGAAAGGAGCTGCAGGTTTGCAGCAGCAACAGTCTCAGAAAGGATCCTAGCCAAGAGAAACCAGTGCTTTCAGGAGCATGGGTGCTGGAAGGTGGAAAGCAAGAGGGAAGTGCCAAACATGTGGAGAGGGTTGCTCTCCATGCTGAAATGTCTCACTACAGCTCTGAGGACCACACTGCAAGGCAGAGCCACCTGGGCAATTTTCAGGAGCAGCATTGCTGCTATTTAAAACGGGCCCTTGGTTCAGTCCTTCTCCACTGGTTCAGCCGCAAGGACATGTTTTCTGGCAGGTCTCTGAGGGATGGGTTTTGCATTGAACAAGACACACATTAGTGGAACTGGCTTTCAAAAATATTCTGTGCTCTTTCTCCAAACCCTGACAGGCACAGACTCAATGGGGTTTTAATGTTCAAAAGGCCACAGGAACTGCAAGGAGGAACCAAGGTGTGCACCCAAAGCAGGCTGTGGCCTTCTGGTTCCTCGGCTCCCAGGAAATGTTGGTTCTAAAAGTGTCCTGTTCTATCAGCAAAACAATACCAGAGGGTCATCTTTCTCTGCAGATATAGAAAAACATTTTCTGAGCAGTTTGGCGCTGAAACTGAAACTTGAAATTTTCTCTCAGGAAGAGCCTGAAAGGGGAGCAAGATCTTGAGCATGGACCGGTAGCTTGGCAGGAACACAAGGTACTCAGGACCTATGAGGAGATGCCCAGTCAAACTACGTTTGAATGCCTAAATGATTCATCATTTGCTGCGGCTCGATAGAAAACGGGTTACTGCGGCTCTGGGGCTTGATTTCTGAGCGGCAAGGATTTCAAGAATAGTGAGGGTTTCCTGCAGCTCCTGTGTCATACCTGCTGGCCCCATGCAGGCATCTCAGATGTCCTCAGGCATCTCCAGCAGCACTGCATTTCCCTTTAAGCAGCAGTGTTGCCCCCTAGATCTCCATTGACTACAATGGAAGCTCACTTTTGGTTTGCAGGTAGACATCCACAGGGATTTGGGTATTTTCTTCCCTGTTCTACTCCACAGGAAACAACTCATTCTCATTTTATGAGCTGTGTTGAAATGTGGGGCAAAGGAAGGAAAAAGAAATTCTGGGACAACCTGAAGACCTTCCTGATCTCAGACAACTCATGGCTGGTTATCTGGTTTTATCCAGAATGAGAGATTAATTCCACTGAACTTAGCAGAAACTTTGCATGAGAGTTAAAAACAAGTATTTCAGCTTCCCAAGAAAACCAACTCACTAAAGCTCCCTCGAAATTCAAATACCAGATTGATAAGGTCAGAGACAAGCAATCTTGGCTGCTTATCCAAAGGCTAATCACTGATCTTTTGTGCTGCTTGTGAGTAGAATCTGCATCTTGATAAAATATAATCCTGTCGTCAGCTTCTGCTGAGAAAGGGTGAAGGAGGAGTTAGCAAGAAATCTGGTGCCCTTCTCCCAGCAAGGGATTCTTGTTAAAAGCTGCTGGCCCTTACTGAGCATGATGGATTTTCATTGATTTTGACATATTTTGGATCAAGAGAAAAACCCTGGGGAAGGAGAATGCTTGGGGCTGAAGGATGATGGGAGTCCCAGGAAACGTGACAGTGAGACACATGACCTTATTTTCACCAGAAACTGGGAAAAAAGATGCCACACCATTCTGCAGTATCTTGCACTGCTCAATTTGTTTGGCCTGGTTTTTAAATAAAAGACAGAATTCCCTTGTTTGGATGCACTGCCTGTCTGCTGTTATCTTCCAGAAAACAGGGCTAGGGTGCACCTTTTTCCTTCCGTCTCTCTGCACAGCCCTGCCTCCCTCTTTGCATTCAGGGATCTTCTGGGAAACACAGAACTTTACCAAGAGCACCAGTTGTTGGATGCAAAGTCTTTTGACATGACTCCCACTGACTCCATGAAACTTTGGACAGCCTGGCTGAGATTTATGCCAATGAATGTTAGACAAGCAAAAGTAAGTTGCCTAAATCTGAGCTAGTCTTGCTCAGGTTCCCTTTATAGTCTGAGGAGAGGAGTCAGAGGCTGCTGGAGAGCGGTTCCTCTGACCTATTTTAGGATGAGATGAGTCACTCTTTGAAAGAACCTGTTTTTCCCCATTGACCGTAAGGGGAGTCCAGGATGGCTAGCTCAGACTTGCGTGCCTGACTTCGAGACAAGTCCTACTCCACCTGTCTGTTTTTGTGGGGCTGCCTTCTGCTGATTATTGCTTCCAGTGCTGCGTGCGTTGCATTATTGAAGGAACAAACACATTCCTCCATGGCCACAGCATCGCAATGAGACATCACATCCCGGGGTATGTTTGATAACTATTCTGATCACAGTGCTAGCGGCTGCCAGGGTCAGACTGGTCTTCCAGTACAGCTAAAACTGTCACATTTTGTGTGAATAGAGTTATAAATGGGCTCTCAAAAAGCATTTCTGCTACAGAGGAAATCAGGAGACATGTTCTGTTGTATGGTGGGCCCTCTGTGTAGACAGGACTTCTGACATGAGGTTAAAACCAAAATGGGTAGGTAACAGACAAACTCATTATCTGCCTGTACACAGCAAGTGGTATGAAAAGACCCAGCCCTCCTCAGCTCTGCTGTGTGCTGGTTAATACCTACTGTGGCTCCAGTCAAACTAATTTATTCTAGCACAAGTGAAAACAGGATCTGGTCTGGGAATGGTAAAGAAAAAGGATGAGAAGGTCAGGGAGACTCCCACAGTGGGGCATACAGGCAGCTTCCTTCAGTATTCATGTATCTAGCATCAATTCTAGGAAATAAAAACCATTTGACACATCTGCTCTTAGTTATTTGCACAGGCCCAAATTTGCCAAATCAGTTGTCGAAAGCTAGACACTGAGGCTGTCAACATGCGTCTCCTTCTGGATTCAGTTGTCCTAATGGAGACATTCCCAACCTGCTCTTTCCGCCCCCGTCACCCTCCGTCCAGAGCCTCTCACCCCGAATCTGCTGCTGGTTTGCTCCGGAGGCTGCTCCCTAACCCATTCCAACTCAAATGAGCTACTTCAGCTAAGATCAACATGTTAATCCTCTTGAAAAAGGCCTTTCCCATAGCTTTGGCAGTGGGGCATGCACTGGAAGACACGATGCGTTCCTTCGAACATTGTCGTTTCAGCTGGTCTCTGGCTTTCCTTCCAGCATGAGGCAATGAACACCAGACAACGCGGCTGGCTGGAGGCTTCCCTCGTGCTTCAGCTGCTGGACTCCAGATTCGCCGGTCTCCCTACAAGTAGCATGAAAGGCAGAGTAATTTCCATAGTGCTTGAGAGAGCAGGAAAAAAACACATCACTTGCTGGGGATGCCGAGGGTCTTGAGATTGGAGGGAACATAAAGGAGAACGTTCCCTGACGTGCTCCTGTGTTAGACTCCCATGGGGTATTGTTGGGTTACAGCAGGGCAAGCCAGCTCTTATAGACATCCTGCTGGGCAGTGCCAAACCATGCTGGAATGGTGGCTTGAGCAGGTGACCCATTTTGAAGCCACTCTTGCAAGGGTTCATGGAAGTGAGGTTTGAGATTGGCATTTGGGGTGTGTTTCTCTAACCGTCTCACTGTGACAATGCGATGTAAATAAGGTGTCTCTGCAAAATAGCACTGCATCCCAAGTGGAGGGAAAGGAAGGTGTACCCTCTAAAAGTGGTTCTGGATGTTGAATTAAGTGAAAAACAGACAAAAAAGGAGTTAATTTCAGACCTTTGAGCAGCTGCTGAGCCCTTTCTAATGACTCCTCCCATCCAAAGATTAACTTAGACCCAACAGGTTCTCTTTGGCCTTCTGTTAATTCAATGTCCATCTTCCACACTCCTCCTTGGTTAAGTCTGAGTAGGAAAGGATAGGGCTGCTCAGGCTGTGGGCTTCAGCCCACACACAGGACGTACGCCATGTTCACTTCAACCAGCTGCTGACACAGCCACGCAGTGAAGTTGGGCTGGTGAAAAACTTTTCCTCCCATGCCCCCGAGATCCATCTCAGCTGCTTGCTGTCACTGCTACTTTCAACTGTGATTTGCTTCTGCTTTGCACCAGAGTAAATAACCACATGAGGTAAAAAATGATGGAGAACCTAGACCTGAGCCTGCCGTGGGGACATGGCCACCAGCCACTTGGGGTCTGAAGCAGCCTGGAGCTGTTAAGGTAGAAGAAGCAAGAAAAAGCAGCTACCATCAATTTCTATCAATGCTCCTGAGCTCAAGTAGCAGTTAGAGATGCTATCAGAGCCTGTAAGTGCTCATTTCACTTGTGGCAGGGCTGAGTGACGCACATGCCTGAACCTCAGTCAGTTTTTTGGAGTTCTCTCAAAAAGCCCACCTTAGTCCCATGTTTTTATTCCCCAGTCCAAGTGACCCTTTGCAGCTGGTCCATGCAGAACGTCCTTTCCCAGTACCTAGACAAGCTTAAACTTGTGTCCCTGGACTGCTACACACCTCCAAAAGCTGAGTCTTTCCAACAGCTAATTAACACAATCTTTGGCAACTCCACTGAGCAGAAGCCACCAGCCCTCCCACACACTCCTATTTCTGTGACACTGGCATAAGGAGCAACTCATTTGACACCCATAAGTTTACCCCATGGTAAAACCATGTGAGAGCACGGCGAAGCAATTCCCTGGATCTTTAGGGATATTTTCCCTTCAGAAAAATGGAAAAGAAGAGAAAGAAAAAATATAGGAATAATAACATTAATAATAATAAAAAAACACGTCTCTCTTAAGAAATAAAAGGTATAGTGATGGGGGTGGGGGTCTCTCTTCAAAGAACTGTTAATTGGTTTGTATAAGCTCCATCAGCGTTGCTGGAGGAAATCTGTGCACTAAACTGCTCATTTGGCTTCTTGCTTCCAATTCCTATTCATGTATGCACCACTTTTGACTGCAAATTGCAGCCATTTCCATAAACTCGTCACCTCTTCCTCCGAGTGTGTTAGCAAAAGAGGGAAATCAAATGCTCTGTGCTTTCCCTCAATAGCTCTTAGTGCATGTTTTGGCTTTAATCGGGAACAAAATGCTTTCCAAGTAGCATCTGATGTTGTTGGTTATCTTCGTGCCGCTCTGTGGCTTTATGGCCCGGCACCTTTAGATAACGGGTAATATTAGATGTTAATAGGAAGGCAGGTTGCTTGAGACAGGGATGGAAACATGGCTTAAGCACTACTGCAGGAAGGAAAATGTTTGCTGGTGTCATTTTCTCCACATCTTAATGATGCTGTGACTCAATTGCAATGGGGCAGCAAGTGTGTCGTAATGTAGGGCAAGGCTTTGGGGGCAAAAACGTTAACAAATGGAGAAGAGAAAGGGTTGCACCAGTGTACGATCAGCAAATAGCACCCCAAGTGATATTGCACCCTAGAGCAAAATGGGAGCAAGATGGGCTGAAGAAGCTGGAGGGAGAGGCCTTGCGTGCCTCCAGGCTCCCAGCGAGGCCATGCTCCGAGGACTGGAAACCACCTGCAATTCCTGGGCTGGGGATTCCCGCGGGAAGGGGCTGCCGCAGGCGGGGGCTGTGCCAGTGCGGCAATGGGTTTTGCCTCCTCTTGGCTGGCTGCAAGGAGAAGGGAGCAGAGTTGGGATCCAGAGGAGCAAATTAAGGCTTTGACAGATGAGTCTTGGCAGGGATGACCATGGCAGCTTCCACCTCCATTGGCAGAAAAGCAACTCCCCCTGTGGCTCAGCTGCTTGGGGCCAAACGCAACCTGCCGCCAGATTGGGAACTAACGCCAGCATGGTGGGACCACGTTGTCCAACTGCCCCCTGGCTGGTGGGGCAGAGGGGCAAGGTAAAACACCTGCGGCTGGATGGGGCAAAGCTGGTTTGCCAAAACCTCTTGTTTTAGGCTGACAGCTTGCAGCGTTGTTGCTGTCGTAACGTCTCCCTGGTCGTCCTTGAGCCAAGACGAAGCAAAAGTTCAAGTCAACGGGCCCTGAAGGCCACTTGAATCCCTCCTGGGGGGGAACCGCTGATAAAGTGAGTTTAATACCCACGTATGCCACATTACTTGTGCAGTGTCAAGTGGCCAAGGGGAAAAAGCAGGCCCAGAGAAATTACTCTTTCTAAAATGAGGGGGAAATTCTGGTCCAGCCAAATGCAGCCCTGCTGCTGGAGGGAGCGCAACTGGGCCTCTCCGTGATGTGCCGATGGCAGACCACACTCACACCTGCATGCTGCATGCTTTGGCCCTGCATTTCTCTCCCGCATTATTTCCTTCTCTCTTTGCAGCCCTGGCCACCTCCCTGTCCCCATGGACCACAGCAAGAGTTTTGTCTTCTGGCTTGTCTGGGTGGAAGAATCAGGCTGGATTGCTCTTCCTGACTGCTGTGATTAAAATACTAGTAACTAATTTTTTCAATTTATTTATTTATTTTAGTTTCACACACATTGGTGCATCAGGGACATAATGTTTAAATATCTCTGAAACATCTAGGTGCTTTCAGTCTCCAGCTGCAGCCCCTGTCTTAGCCCCAGCAGAGCAGGGATGCCCAAGCTCTCACTCCTGTTTATTTGCAAAGGGATCTCATAGCCAAAGCACCCTCCACACCCCCTTCCATTTTTACAGGCTTTTTCCTTATTAAGGTATAAGTAGCTTATTCTTGCATGTCCCATGCGAAGTCCAGATGGTAGCTAGAAAGGGCAGCCCCGTCAGACACTCACCAGCTGTCGCCTGTAGCCTCCACGCCAACCATCCCCAAAACAGCCTTTTATTGCCTGCAACTCTTTCGTTTACACTAACACAATGTTGCATTTTTTTGGGAAGAACAATGAAGTCTTAATCTGAGTTTCAAGATTGCCACTGGTTTAAAGAAAATGCTGGCCAGCCAGTGACTATGGCTATAAATGATTAGGGGATTATAGTTATTTATTTTTCCTTTCTCTCTTTCCAGAGGATAGGACAGCACTTCTTTGCTAATGAAACTAGTACCCTCTTCCCTCAGCCCTCACTAGTGAGTTATTCCTGTTAATTACTCAAGCAGCAGCAGGAAGGAAAACTTAAAAAAATAAGAAGTTATGACTGCGAGAGCACAAGGACTACCAGGAGGATTCATGAACAAATGTATGTTTGCACATTTTAACATGTACTTACTTGTACTTGTCTCTTTTGTATTTTTTCTATTTTCTACCTCTATCTCAAGTTTTCTACAGTCACTCTGCAGGGAATGGTCACAAGCTCTGCTATCAGGCTAATAAAGTGCAGCGGAGTCAACAGACCTGTCTCTGTTGACTTTAAGCTCTGAATCATGCAAGAGAGAGTAAAAACAAGCCCCTTATGACAATAACAAAGTTACTGGGGTTAACGTGTCCTTTTGATGTCAGAGATCTTTTAGGATTCATGTAATTCAGAGGAACAAAAAACTTTTAAAACTCCTAACCACATAGCCTTTGATTTGCTTTAGTCCCTGTAAATTTAAGACAAAGCCAGATGAGCTATTTAAACCGGGATGCATGTGCCCTGTCTGAATTCTCACCTCCAGCCAAGGCTGTGTGCAGACAAGAGGAGGTTGCTGCAAATGTATGGGGGGATTTAAAGCTGCCTTTGGTTTCTAAAGCATCACATCTCACCCCCTCCTTTTCTGTGTCTTTTCCCCCACTACTTCCCTTGCTCTGCTCCAGCCCCCCAGGCAGCCAGCTCAGCTCACCCATCCTGTGCCGCCCTGCCCTCCTTCGTGCTAGCCCAGGGGTTCTCAGAATGGGTCACATCAGGGACCGGGTCTAGCTGCAGCCCGGTGTTGGTGGCTTGTGTTGAGGTGCACCAGCAGCCCGACTGCCCAGCATGGCCATCCTGAGGCAGGAGCAGCTGTACTGCGGTGCAGGCGGTGACACAGCAGTGCCTTCTGCCCTTTGCCAAGCCATCAGGGATGAGCTCAAAGCCTACCAAGAAACCCAGGCCTCCCCCACTGAAACCCTGAGCTCCATTATGTTGTCCCCTCAGGAGAAGCCCAAGCTCCCCAACCCGTTTGCCAAATCCGGAGGATGCCACCCATCAGCCTGCAGTTATCTCCCCCCTGCAAGGCTGAAGAGGGCACCTGCCTGCACTCTGGTCCCTACAATGCCAAACCCCAGTCACTGTTTATTTAAATCAAAGGCCAGACCAGGCTGGAGAGGACCCGACCCTCCCAAGCAGCCCAAGACATCTGCTTGTCTTCTGCAGGGAGGCTCCAGCCTCCGCTCCTAGAGGTAGATCTCAGGGAACCAGGCACCGGCCATCCCGGCTATCGCAAAGCAGCTTTATCAGGAGGGCTCAGTGATAAGGGAAATGATTAGGTAACGGCCTGGTTAAGTGGTTGGAAGCCAGTGGATGCACAAGAGCTGCACGGTCCTGGCAAAGGGAGAGATCAGTGTTATCCCAAGAAAACACAAAGCTGGAAGCCCTGGGGGATATTAATAGAAACTGTGCAAAATCTGCAGCCCCAGAAACCCTGCTGCTTTCTCAGAGTAATTAGCTAAACACTAAGTGCTGTTTGCCTGAAAGCTGGAAATAGCAGCACTGAGAGAAAGTAGATGTCAGTGCGTTCATCGAAGCAGGCGTTGCTGACTGGTGTTCAATGATTAAAATGCTTTGTCTCGAAATGCCCGTGAGTATTAACCACTCTGCTGCTGAGAGATGCCCTCAACATCACTGCCAAATGTCTAACTCTGGTCTGTTGGGACCTGCCTTCTCCATCCAGGTGCTTCATTCATTCAGGAGGTGGCAATAAAGCAGCCAAACTGGTTTTAATACCGTGTTTAATTCTGAAGCCTGTCACGTTGGCTTTGTTCGGACTGTAATCAGATAAAAATAGCATTCATTTTTTTTCCTCTTGACACCTCCAAAAGTTGCATTAAATTGTTTTAATGTGACTGGGAGTGATCCATGGAGCAGATCGATGGAGAGAGTTGTGAGATGGTGACTCTAATCTATAGGTCCCCTCTTCCTGGGAGGAATAGGACTGTAATTAGTCCCACAATATCACTAAAAGCTGTGGAGTGTTAAAATATTGGTATTGCAGAGAAAACCAGTTTGGTTATGAAGCCATTTTCTTTATCTCCAACCCTCAAGGGAGAACAGGGTGATCCTTACACCTGGCATAGTGTTTGCAAAGAGGGTTTGTTAAATCTAGATGAGCCTCCATTCAACTGGATGACATGGAGAGAGCTATTACAGGGGTCAAGCTGGTGTCTTAAGTCAGAGATCAAAAACAGCATCCCCAGAACAGAGGAGTAAACCTAGCAGCTGTGTGCAGGGCACAAAGGGATGTCCTGCACCCACAGCACTTTTTATGAAGGGCTTGGATGGAGACCTTGGTTTATGCCTCACAAAGGGGCATTGCATGGATGTCCCTTAGCTAGCTGGGAAGCCCAGGCAGAGCAGTGCAGTAACAGTGATGAAAATTTGGCCGCACTGTGGTGACATAGTGGATGGGTGTGTGGGAAACCAGTGTAGGCACCTGTGAATCATGCTGAAGTTGTAGGGAACTATTAGACACCAGCCCCACTCAAGGTGTCCTCACCAGGAGCATGAAAATGGCTTCTGGTCCAACCCAGGGGACAGCCTGAGTGCCAGACCTCATTACCTGGAAACTGAGCATACGAAGGCCACAAGCAGTAGAATTCATAGGTGGAGGAGTTAGATTCTGCAGCCTTTCCTCCCAGCAAACTGATTCGTCAGAGCATTTTCACCATGCAAATGTAAGCAGGCTGTACAAAAGCAGCTACATTCTCCTTTTTTTTTTTTTTCCCCTCCAGACATACTTAAGGAGGCATTTGTTAGACCACAGCCACAGCCTGCCTCATCTCTGCTCTACTGAAGACATCCTTTCCCAGCTGGCAAACCTGCCCAAACCATTTGCAGAAAGAGGACCTGTTTTTGTTACTTTCTTCCCAATTCTCACAAAAATGAAACAAGGAAATAATACCTGTTTTTAAGGCCTGATTTTCAAGAATTCAGCATGTCTTGTTGTGGATTTCCTGTCTCAGTTCCAGTTAATTTACCTCCCACTCTTCTCCAGTCTTCAAGATGCTGAGTCAAAAATTCAAGCCTAGACACCCCTTTTGGTCCTGTACTGTACATGGTGCCCTGTGAGAAAGTAACACAGCTAGCCTCCTCCTCCTGCAAGCCAAACGATAAACTATCTGGTAACAACTCAATTCTTGAGATTCACCTTGACCTGAGCCCTTGTTGGGTGCTCCACCACTCCTCTGGGACTCACAGTGAAAATGGGTCCTTCTGGGAGGCTCAAGCCACAGGGAAGCTGTGGACTCCTCCTTAGGGGCTGGCAAAGTCCAGAGGGGATGCGGATGGAGAAACCTTGGAAAATCTGCAAGAAAGCCACCTGCCCAGATTAAACCCATCCCCATGCCATGTTCCAGCTCAGAGCTCACCTTTTCTGAGGTCTGCTGAGACCATGGTTTTTGGCTTACAGATCTCTTAGCAGCATTGAGGTTCCTCGCTCTTAATGGGTTCAACTGGGCACCTGAATATCAGGTGGGCTCTTTCTCCTGCTGTCCAAAGCTGGGCTTTGGCCAAAATAGGCCATATATACTCTTATAACCCCTTCTGATAAGCGTGAGCAGGCCCTGTCCCCTAGCTATGACCACTAGCAACTATTTTACACCAATAATGTAGCCCCTTGGCGATTTTTTCATTTTTAATTTCACTGCTCATGGAGTGACCTCTTCTTCTACATGCCTGGCAGAGCTTGACAGCAGCACGCTAATATGCCTGCAGCTTTGAATATTCTGTAGCCGCTGTCAGTGATTTACTTTAGTTGATTTAGCAGCACTTCTTATCCCAGAAAGAAGGAAACAAACAAACGAAAAAGCTGACCTGATTTTCTGGCAAATAACTTATCCTTTCATATCAGTCTCTAGCCCCCTCCCTAGTGGGGAGGATAGTGAGAGACTCGGATAGATAATATGCCTCCACTCCACCTGTAGTAACTGAGAATTTGTGCAGCACAGTGGCTTCCCCTCCTTTAATTATCCTTTTTTTCTTCCCCTCCTCTAATTATCAGAGCCGGCTTCTTTCAGGCAGACATCCCAGAGCCACTAGTTTGCTGAAAAGGCAAGCGGTGTTTGATTGACATAATTTTTCTTAGATTTGTGGACCTCTGGGAGAGGGTTGGTTGAGCTTATTCCAAGGTAGGTAAACATGGAGTTGAAAAGCTCCTTCCCTCTGGTCACAGGCTCATAATTAAGACTCTTCTGCTCCTGGAAGGGTCAGAAATCAAGCACAAATACAGCACCTGAGAGCTGAGCTGGAGGGAGGTGAGCAAAGGGTGAAGTGGCTGGAAGCCTTCAGGCTCCAAACACACCAAGGACATTCTCAACCTTAAATCAATGGTTTGCTTCTGTCTCTCTCCATGTCTTGTCCAAACACTAAGCAGCTACCTAAGGGCAGGGGTGCTAACCCAGCCTCCCTCTTTCCTTGCACCTTGTCTGAATTATAGGTATAATTTTTCTGGAACAGCTTAGGTAGGCATCAAGCAGCAAACTCCGCTTTGGGTATGAGGCTCATTGCTTTCCCTTCTTGCCTACATATTTTTGAGCCAAAACCCACAAGAAAAAAGAATCCTTCCACCTGGAATAAAGCTCACAAAAGAGGCTCGTTAAAACTTTGATGATTACCCAGTCAAATGGAGCTTTATTGGACAAAGAGATAACTACTGCTGAGGACAAGCCAGTTTTTCAAGACTCAGCTCAAAGGGGCTGTTGGCTAAATGTGGGAAAGCTTGGCAAGGGATTCAGCTCCATGGAGGAGCCTGATCAGAGAGCCAACCTGACAAAGGGTTCTGGCAGTTAGAGAAGCCAAGGTCTCTCCAGCCACTTAAAAGGAAACTTGTGCAGAAGAAAGAACAAAGAGGCAAGATTTTTGTAACACAGGCATCCTTTAAATTGAAGAACCCATGCAGGGAAAAGAAAGCTTCCTTAGAAGAGGACGGAGAAGTGAATAGTTTAAAAGAGAAACCCTGTGTAGGAAGAGAAGACATAGGACATTTTGGGGGTATATGAAAAAGTCAGCAGAATGTAAGAAACAAACTTAGGCAGGGAAGTACCTGCAGATGTTGTGTTGCTTTTACTGTCTTCTCCTTGCGCTGCATTGAAGAGTGATTGTGCTTTGAGCTCTTGCAAACTATGTGCACTTGCACGATCCTGTCACTGTACGGCCTTGGGAGAGAGGAACTCGGGATTTAGGCTGCTGCATCTGCACCTCTGAGTCCCATTTTTGGGGCAGGGAGACAGCAAACACATCCCCAAGAGACTCTGGGGAGGGTTTGGGCAACTGGTTTGAGAATGAACAGCAAAGCCTCTGGTGGCCCTCCAAGCATTTGCTGATAACTCCTCTACCACAGCCATGCCACTGAACCTCTGGTGCCGACACCCATCAGCGGCAGGGGGTGGAAATTTTCTTTAAAAATCAATGTCTTCTAAAGATTGGGTTTTCAGCCGAGGGATTTTAAAACTGTCTTCTTTTTTTTTTTTTCTGCAGAGAAATTTGCTTTAATTTTGAGACACTTGTTACTGAGGGACAGACACTGAATGCCTCAACTCAAAATATGTGTAAGAAGTATGTACACATAAGTGATGTGTTTGCATTTTGTGTAATTGTGCATATACATGTTTGTATGTAGACAGATATACTTGTCCATAACAAGCTGGCACGCAGTTTTTCTCTGAAAAGGGGAATTCTTCCATGAAAACTTTAGACAAAAGCGAAACTCTTCTCAGTGACCACTATTTCCCCAGGACACCCGTAGGTTCCTCTTGGGTGTTGCGGTGTTTACCCAGACCCAGTGGGTGGTAGCACAAGTGGCCGTGCCAGCTGTCCACCCCAGAGTCTCCCCATGTGTCAGGAAACCCCAGTGCTACACCATCCAGAGCACCGCAGAAACCTCGTGCTCTGCCACATGTCTGCAATGCTGAATGGTGGCCCTGGTGTGGGGCAGCCCCACCGGCAGGTCCGAGCTGGTGGGTCAGGTCAGTGGTGGGCTTCATAGCTCAAGCAGCTTCACCCGTCTGGTGGTGGCCAGGGGCTATTTCATGTATGTGAATCGAGATTGAGAAACACAGGAGTAAAAACTTTTAAAAATTCACCCCTGTAGAGCCCAACCATGATCGTTAAGGGGTGAGTGTTAAATGCCTACCCATGCACTTGATGAAAGGTAGATGTCCTACTGCTTTGCTCTTTTATGGCAACGAGGGTGGCAGCAAGCTGTGAACAAAGGAGTTGTGGGGGAAAAGGAATATTTAGATTCTTTCTTGTGTCTTGTTTGCTTGCAGAGGTGCCCTCCAAAGAGGACTGGCTTTTATTAGCAAGCCCTGCCTGCAGGACGTGATCAGATAGAGTCCATATGAACACCACATCTCCGTTACAACACGGAGCTGGCTCCAGGCCATCTTTAGATGTTTGCTGTGCAGACCAGCCCAGGAAGCCTGCAAAGACCTTATCACTTCTCCACAGGGTGGACAGGGACCCAGAGAGCAGAGTCCCAGCACCCTGCACCTGGGTGACACGATGGGTGTCACGAAGGGAGGAGTGAGGGGAAGGACCTCAACAATATTAGGGCACATCTAGGGAGTGAATGCTGAGCAATGCTGACTTCACAACCACAATTTCAGGCTGTGGGATGCAGAGTTTTCTTCAGGTTATCAAAGCATAAAGGTCACCTGGGGAATATTGTAACAGCCCTGTACACTCTGGGCTTGGACTCACTATTTACTCCCAGCCTTATTTCTACAACATCCAGCAGTCTGCCTCCCTGGGGCTGCTCCATGATTCATGGCTATGGGAAAGAAAACGGGAAGAGGTGGTTTTGGAGAGGAGGAGGTAAATGGATATCGGTGGTGCAATGGGGAGGTCAGCTGGAGGAAGGAGAGGTCAGGACAGAGAGAGCACGGATCAGATAATGGGTCAGACACGGTGAAAAAATGGACAGGAAATTCATATTTGTTACAGAAGAAAAGGAGGAAGCCAGGAAAGGGGATGAAATGGGTGAGGATGCGGTTAAGTTACCAGCCAGAGAAGATGCGAGGTGGAAGGAGGCATTTTTTTTTCTCCAAAATATGCAGATGGGTTTGAGTGCAATGTTTCACCGACTGAAAGCAATTTCAGGAAATTGTTCTTCAGTGAAAAAAAAAAAAAACTTTTGTTATTTTTAGTAGAAATATTTCACTTCTCTTTGAAGCTTCTCTCATATTAACAAATTATCTGAGCAATTTTATAAAAAACACTTAAGAGATCTCTGTGGTCAGACAAAGTGCATGCTTGACCTGAAACAAAGTTATTTCATTAAAATACTGATTCCCCCCACCCCCTCCTAACTGGAAAATGTTCGTTTCTTGTTACCCCACGGCAAATACGTGTATTTTTTCCGGTCTGGCCACCCCTCACCCCTATCAGTTATTTGTGCAGTTCTGCTTTTCAGCAAATTCATACAGCTGACAGCCGAGTAAGAGTACCGCAGATGGGCACAAGAAGGAAGTCCTGTTGAGCAAGAAAGGTGATCGCTGGAGTCTGAGCAAGCTATTGCCTGCGAATATTAGCGGGGCAGTGAGCATCTCCGCTGTGGGGGCAGGACCACGCTGCTGGGCTGGGACGCGTAGCTGCGTGCTGCTTTGCATCCTTGACGGTATCATTTTAATCCAACCCACAGCCGGTTGGGTTTGCAAGAAAACAGCTTTCTGAGTTCTTTTCCATGTCTTGTGTGTGAATAAACATGGCAGCTCACACAGGAAGCTGGGGACAGATGGAGCGAGAGCCTGGCTCTGCTGCCGTGCTGGCCTGGGCTCCAGCCACAAAACCACACCGACTTCACCCATCAGCTAACTGGCTGTGCCATGGGATCTGGACCTCAGAGCAAGGCAAGGAGCTGTGGGAAAAGGAGGAAAATTGCTTGTGCTGAGTGCCAGGGGCTGAATTACCCCAGCATAGCCACCTTCTGCTGTCCCTGTTTTGCAAACAACAGGCAAACACAACTTGTTGCAAGCACTTGGATTTAAAGAGTGACACTAACACAGCCCACATCTGCACAGGTCCATGGTAAAGTGGTTTTACACGCAGGTGTTTCCACCACGCTTGTTTTCTGGCTGGGTGTAAAGCAGTCCGCCATCAATCGAGCAGCAGTTTGTGTTTGAGCAGAGTATCACCTTTTGCTTTCACACAAGCTGCCTGACTCCCAGCTGAACCAGGAAAAACAAACAGCGCGCAGCAGAGGCATCGCTGCGCCCAACTGCGAACACAAGGATTGACAAGGCGGGTTTTCATTTGCATCTCTGGTTACAAACATACAAATTTCTCAGGCTGGCAAAAACCTCTTTATTTTGGTGTGGCAGGGTAGGAAGAGCGTTTTCATCATATTCTATCTGCTTCCATTCTGAAGTGCAGCAGGGTGCAGAGTCACCGCGGCACAGTGCTTGTGAGCAGTGTGTTTACATAAGGATTTGCTTAGGAGTGGATTTTGTTGCCGCCAAGTTTCTCTTCCCTTTTGTACTACGTCTGCATTATCCTCACTCACAGAACCAGTTCACATCCTATTCCTAAAGGTTTTACAGAAGATCATGTGATTTCACCGAACTCCATGGCTCCTTGTGCTGCTCAGGTGTTGGCACGCTGCGCCCGGTGCAGCTGCAGCCTTGTTTCTGCAGAAATGCCACCTGCCTTTTACAGCTTCTTGGATAACCCTGGCCTGCTCCATGCTTTTTCTTAAAACCAAACCTCAAAGTCCACAGCTTTGCAGGATTTTATTAATTGCGATTTATTGTAAGCATGTTTGAAGAATTTGTGATTAATATGTAGCCCTATAAAAGAAGGCAAACAAGAGTGTTGCAAATGGGTTTGTTTCTCATCTTGGAAATTCAGGGATTTCCCTTGTGATTTTTCCCTTGCTGGATTCGCACGTGCTGGCAGCTGTGCTTGAGGTGTAGGTTTGCAGGGTGCAGGCAGTCACAGCAGCAGGGTCAGGGGGTGCACGGACCCCAGGAGTGAGTGCTGCCATCCGGAACTCAAGATGTTACAGGACATGGTTTACCCTGGGGTGATCTGTCCTGCCATGCTTGTGTTTGTGCATACGCGTGTGTACCTCTTCAGTGCACACGTGGAGCATCCTTCCACTATCCACAGGAGGCCTTAGCTACACAAACAAGTACAGGGGAGCTCAGAGGGGATGAAAACCCCAAGCACTTAAGCCCTTAGGGCTGCTCCTCAAGGCAGCCTGTACCTGGCACTTGTTTGACTACAGGGATGAAAACACCTCCAAACCCCTACCCAGTATAATTTTTCCTGCAAATACCCCTGGCACATGGGTATTTGCAACTCTTATTTGTACCCTAGAGGGAAAAAGGCTCCAAGGAGGAGGGTAATCAGTTTTTTTACCTACTTTTTATTGTGTACCCTGGGTTGAAGGTAAGCCAGTGATGCTGTGAGCAAAGTGAGGGGTGTTACAGGTCCTTAATCCTCTGCTAAAAGTGAACCTCATGTTAGTCAAGGAACAAAACCTTTATGCCAGGATAGCTTAGTTTATCCTAGGAACTGCCTATCCTTGCCAAAGCAGTCCTGCGATGGCAAAGGCTGCATTTTCCCCAGAGGAGCGGCATCGTGCTGCATCTCCCACCAAAACCATCCATGTGCACAGGAGCCCTTAGGGTGAGTTTGTTATCCTGACACAAAACACCCTGCTAGCGCAGCAGCATCCCTGGGGTGCCTGGTAAACATCTGGTGCTGCAAACACAGCCTGTGGGCAGTGGCTGGCGGCCCCAGCTGGGTTCCCAGGTTGGAGCCAGGGTGGGAATTGGTGAAGAGAGAGCAGATGTTGGCTCCCCAGCAAACTCTTTCTGCTTGAGGGAAGCA
Organism: Chauna torquata; assembly: GCA_013399475.1. Classification (NCBI taxonomy): domain Eukaryota; kingdom Metazoa; phylum Chordata; class Aves; order Anseriformes; family Anhimidae; genus Chauna; species Chauna torquata. The sequence goes on along the minus strand of VXAL01017858.1, from coordinate 50,524 downwards.
ACTTCTGGCAGGTAGGTGGGCTCAGCATCTCCTCCGCTGTGGGATCAGCAGCTCTCCTGCACTGTGAGGTCAGAAGCTCCTCCTCCATGCCCATATGAACACTCAACCGCTGATGCCCCCGCGGGCTGGAGGTGCCCATCTTCAGGTCAAGGCTCAGCCCTTCTGACTTGCTCGTGGTTTGCACTCACCAGAGATGTTTGGGGGTGAAAGGCAAGGAGTATGTTAAGATGCCTTAAGTTTGAGATATCCAAACAGTGCTGCAGCCCTGGCCATAGCCTGGCTCCATCTCTCAGATGGCCACGGTGCTGCTGCCAGGATGGTGGCTGCACCCTGGGATGTGCCTGCAGCAGCTGACTTGGGGCAACCCCTGCAGCTCCTGGGGTTAGCAGCTCTGGCTGCCCACTATGTTCAGCCTTTTCTCAGGTTTGAGGAAAAGATAACACAGCAACCACCCCGGCTGCCAACGGGAACCAGGCTGAACCCACATCCCGGTTCCCAGAGCACTTCATCCTCTGTCCTCTCTCCAAATCCAGAAGACGTTGTGGGTGCTCAGCACCATCAGACCCAAACTATGCTGTTTCACCATTCTCCACCCCACAAATCTGCACAAGCAAAACTTTCTTTTTCCTTTTATTAAAAAAAAAAAAAGACAGAGAGAGAGAGAGAAAGAGAGAGAGGCAGTTTCTAGCCTTTCTGGTAGCAAACCAAGGTAAACTCTTGCCTTTGAGTCTGCAGCCAGGCAGACTGCAACAATAACACCCGCAGAAAAGGGTGTGCTCCCATTCATCTCAATGGGTGTTAACTTGGAAGGGTAATTATGACCCCTGATGCCAAGAGCTCTAACCGTTTCGCTGCTGAGCATCCCAGCCCATAAATAAAGCCTCTGGCCGGCTGTGCAGAAACCTGGGTGGGAGGGAAGCCGTGTAGAAATGAGGCGTTGACTTTTGGATGTGCCAGGAGTCTGAAATGCCTTGGCTCCTGCTGAGGCTCCCAGCATCTCTCCGAGCCCTTTCCCATCAGCACCAGGGGGGGACACGAGCCCTGAAGAATTTACTGGGTTTTCTGCAAAAAACGGTCCGGCAGCGATCCATTCAGCTAGGCTGAACAAAGGAATGAATGTCTGGCAGATGCCTTGTGCTGGGTTTCCCTGGGAAACTCAGCTGGCGTTAAGATAAACAAGGTCCCAGGGAGCAGGGGAGGGAGCAGGATGGAAGTGGATGCAGGGATCTCACCCCTTCCTCCCGACCGCATGCTTGTGTCTGGAGCCCCTGGCCGAAGTGGGCTCCTGACCATTCCTGGAGCTGTACAAAGGGCACAGGCTTTAGTAATCTAATTAGCTGAGACAGACAAATAGTAGCAGGAAAGGAAATATGTAAAGAAAGGGAGTGGTTCAGGCAGTCACGCAGGCTCTCCTCCATCCCCCTGCTTCTGCAGTGCTCTAGGCCTTACTTGAGTGAAAAATGCCTTCCAGAGTCAAAAATGAGAATGGGCATGAAGCCTTCCTCTGGGCAGTGACATACAGCAAGGGACATAATCTTCTGATTAATTAACCCTGGAACCTACTGATAACAACTCAAACCAAGGCTCTTTTAGTTATTTCTGCGATAAAACCATGAATAAAATTGAGCTGGCATATTGCTAGTATCTCATGTCCCATAAAGTGATAGCTGCCCATCACTCCTCCTGACACCCTACAGATCGACCTGCAAAGATTTTGGGACTTAGCATCACTACTGTGTGCTCCAAAGTGAAAAAATGACACAAGTCCTTGGTGATGTTAGTACCAGAAATCATCCATGTCCCTTCTGCTGCTTTTTTCTATTACTTTTGGTGTTTCTTAGGGTATACTTCAGTGGGGCCCAGCTGTGTCTAGTGTAAATAATTCTTTCTGCTCATCTACTGAAAGTAAAAGGAAGGAAATTAATGACAATAATAAAATAAAGCCCAAACCTCCCACTTGCAGTCAGTGCTGGCACTGTCCAGTTAACCCCTGTTTGATTTTGGTTTCCTGTTAGCTGGGGAAGGTAGTTTTCTCTCGGTTTCTGCTGTGCTATTTTCAGCTTTCCCCTCTGAAATTGCCTGTCTTCTCACAGCAAGGAAGATGCAAAAAGTAGTTGCTGTCCACATGGATTTTAACTCCACATTAACCATTAATAATTTTTCCTAGGCTGTGGGAGTGGCAGAGGCCCCAGTAAACCACCGCTGTGGCTGGGCTGTAGAGGTCTAAAAGGCATTGTTAGTGGTAGGATGGGATTCATGGCTAAGGGACCGGTGTCAGTATTTTTGTCACGTATATGTCCCATGCATGTTAAATACAAGGGTGAGTATCCTGTATTAAAAAGGCCCTGAGTGATTTGGTTTGTAAGACAGATGTTGGAAATAATGCAATCTCTGTAGGTGCCTGTTTCTTTCCATAGTTTATTAATACAGTTTAAATAACAAGCCACCATGTCTGGATGCAGCCATCTGAAGTGAGGGAGGCTTGATGTCCCTCCAGAGATGTTGGTCCCCTTCCTACTAACGGCTGGGGCTGCAGAGCGTGCTGGCTTGGCGCACCTGTTGAGCACAGTTGAAGCTGAGAAATGCATAAATAGCATCGCCCTCATTTTAAAGAAGAGGAAATGGAAGCCCAGAAATTAAGCTGTTTGCACTAAGTCACACAGAAAATACTTTGTGCATGTAAGTTTTGCACCAAAATAACGCATTTGCTTTTCTCATCATTTGTCCTGTCAGTGCGAATGTTGCACATCAGTCCAAAATGCAGAGTTTTGTCCTGTTGGTGAAAGTCAGTTGTTGACAAAACTCAGTCATTTTTCCCTCAAAAAAAGTGTCCCCATGCAGTTCTGGGCTTAAACAGGTGGGTTCTATTTGAAGTGAAGATGGATATAGCTCATCCTTCAGAAACAGGAGCTAAATTTTTAGTGGGTTGTCCTTATAAAATCCTCCACAGACAATTAAGGCCAGACTTCCAAAAGTAATTAACATTCCTTAGTCTATTAACAGTTTTGGGGGGGGGTTCTGGAGTGTTGGGACAGCTCTCAGACTCAAGCACATCTGTGAGTATCAGGAGGGGCTCGAAGGTAACTTGATAACACATTTCTCATTTTCTTTCTTGGCCAGACTGGCTGCTGTGGAAATTTTGCCCAAGGAGAGGTTAGCCCCATCCCAGTTCCTTTTAGAGTGACTTCACAAGAGGATTACCTCTGGTCTTGAGCGACATGGGAGGATGAGGTCCGTGCTTTGGCTTGCTTTACATCCTGACACCATGGGCATGATCAGCCCAAAGATGGCTTTTGTCAGGAGCTTTCCATCCTGCATGCTCAGCACTTGGGCTTGGTTTAGAAAGGGGCTAATAGTCCATATGTTCCACTTTCTCGTGCAACCACAGGCCTTGCCTGTCTATTAGCCTCTGCACGACTCTCCTGTTTCTTTTTACCCATGGACCCAGCTGCCAAGGGATTCAGGCCCAATCCAGCAAACACCATTGCGTACAACCGTGTTAATACTCAAATTTCTCTGTGAAATCCATTTGCACCTCTTGCACCAGAGAAACTTTGAGTTGTTGATACAGCCCAAACCTCACCCAGTACCCAGAGAGTGGAAGGATGGGAGCATGGTGGTTGCCAGGATGCTGGGAAATACCATTAATTCTCTGTTCTGCCTTTCGCTTGATCTGGAACTGCAGCTTCGATGTCCTTTCATAGCACCTGCAAATGGAGCTCTATGAAGAGGAGCAACCCCAGAAATGGAGCAGGCATTACTGCAAGCAGCAGAGTACACTTCTCATTTCAGAGCCGGTTCCCAAGGCAGAAGAGTGGTAAAGGTTGGGAAAGCTGCCCAGATAGCTTTGAAAGACAAGGAGCATAAGGCGTCCAAAGGGTTTTCATGCCAGTAGCAAAATCACCCCCTTTAGATGCTTTTGTTCCCCTACTGAGTCAGAAGACAGAACCCACATGCTGCCCCTCGCTGCCTGCACATCCCTTTGGTGTGAAAATCTGGGTTGGTGCCGAGCAGCTGCAACTTTATATGAGCTTTTATCTTTTGTTTTAACAAACCCGAGAAACAGGTAAAAGCCACAAAGAATTGCATGGCCTTTGAAAACAAGTCAGAAGATGTACAGGAGATCTGAGGTTCAGCTCCCAAGCTTATCAGTATCACTCTGGTTTGACTATTTTACAGCAAGGTGGGCAACTGGAAGAGGGAATACACACGGCCCTTCACACTCCTCTTCCCAGTAGAGCGATTTGGAAACCCGCCCTGGATAGTGAAAGGTGAAAGGAGCTGATCCTCAGGTCCACAGATCCCCTGACAGGCTCCCTAAATGAGAAGGTGCTGCAGAAAATTGGATGTGAAGGAAAATAAAACAAAGGCACTGCAACAACAAAGCAGAGAGGTCATTGAGATGAACTGAAATACACAACTGAAACTGCTGCGTTGCCTGCCTTTGACAGCTCTTCCTCATTTCCCCTCCCTTTGCTGTCTCCAGAGGGGCCCCAGGGGCTGTCGCACAGCCCAGGTGGTAGGATGAGAAGACATCAACTGTAGTCCTGGTTGTCCCTTGTTGCCCTCTCCCTTCAGTTTCCCAGCCTGCTGAATGAGGGATGGAACATCCTCCAGGAGACATGGTGAGGATTTGCTTAACACCTGGCTAGGACCTTGTTCCCAGTGAGACAGACGGGAGTTTTGTCCTAAGCGTCAGTGGGAAGAGGTCTGCAGGAGTCATGTCCAATCCTGAAAGACTGAGGAGCTTGCTGCTGTCAGCACAGATCTACACATCGGATGCACAGTGCGACTGGGCAAATCAGTTGAGAAAAAAAAAAAAGCCATTTCACCAAGGAGGAGACGTTTTTAAGCATTTAAAAGGTTCTGTATTTGATCACACAGGAAGAAAATGTTTCTATCATGCAGGAAACACAAAGGACAACTATTCTGGGTTGTAATGAGATCTAAACAAGACCAAAGATGCCTTGTACTCATCCCTGAATGTACTCAAACAATGGGATGCTCCTGATAGGTCTACTTAGACCCATCAGAGACAAGAAGCATTAATATAACCATCATTTTACAGGTGGCAAATTCTATAGGCAGGCAGAGTAAGGTTTTTTTGTTTGTTTGTTTTTTGTTTTGTAGGCAAGTGACTGAGGAATGAACTTTTGATGTGAATTTAAAATACCATGCCACTTGTAGAGCTGGAGACTGTGTCCAGACCAAATGATGGATATGGTCCTTTGCTTTAAGTCCTGACTACCTGAGGGTCTGGGTTGGGGGCCAGCCTGGAGCCCTTTCCACCCCAAAGAGGCCGTAGTCTTTGTGCACATGTGCAAGATCTTCTCAGGCTGGACAAAATTCCATTGCACCAGACACTGGAAGGAGATTTATCATGGGAAAACTGGAAATCTTCAGCTGAGGCACACACCCTGGGCAACTTTTGCAGCCAGCATAAACTAAAGTTCATCTGACCACATCTGATATTTTGTTTAGGGTGAAATGTGTCCCCTGTAAAATGAGTTCAGGGTGAGTGGCCCAGGTGTGGAGACGTACAATTCACCCTTCATATGGAGTAAATGCACGTACTCTGGGTGATAGTGGATAGCTTTTCCAGTCTCTTTCCTCATGTAGTCAAGTCCTAAGTGACTTGCCCAGGGTCACATAGAAAGGCTGTGGTGGAGCTGACAGATGGAGCAGCTCTCCAAAGCTGCAGATTTAATGCCCAGAAAACATGTATTCGTTTCAAACACAGAGGCAGAGTTGGCTGGAATTTAGAATTTTTGTCCTCTGGGAAATGTCCACATTTGCTTCCTATTTATCATTCCGAATCTGAACAAAACCATAAAATTTTAAAATGTTTGATGGAACGAGAATGTAAAAGCCATTCCATCTGACACCACTGAAACATTTCACTTTGATAAAGTCAAAACCAAGCATAACAAAGGCATAAGCAACATAAATCTCGGCACAATAAAATATAACCCAGATTGAAAATGTTTCAATTAATATTGCAATGTAATACAAAACAAATCAAAACAAGTTGAAACAATGTCTTTCTATGCCACCAAAACATTTTAACAGCGCTGAAGTGAAACTGAGGAAATACAATTTGTTTAAATGTTACACTGAAAGCTTTTCATGAAAACTGATGTATTCTTGTGAATGCATTTTAAGATGGGGAATGATTTTCTCAGAAAAGTTGAGCCCCTCTGAGATATGTATTTTTTATTTTGCTGTAAAATAAAGTCACTTCCAATAATTAGCAAGATCTAGAAGTCACTAGGTATTTACACCTATTCAGAGATGACAAACTGTTCCTTAGATGCTTTTTTTTATTGCACATCACAACCCTTCTCTTATTACTTGCAGGTACTTTTTTGTTGCTGGATAAATTTCAGAGTGGGTTGTTTTGGTGGCACTGATGGCAACATCCAAAGAGGCAAAATCATCCGGAAGAGCCAATAAGATGGAAAACTCCATCAACCCACTCTGAGATGTCACACATGCTTTTTACTCACATCAGAGTTGAGTCAGCAGCCAGCTCCATCCTTCCTCATACCATATTAGCAAATGAGCTAACTAGTTATTACCTCTGACTTGGCCAGAGTCATCCTGTTGTTACTTACCATTGGTGACTTCTTGTCATAATTAGTCATGTTCCAAATGACAGCAGTGTGGTCACGTGCTGGATGGGTCCCCAGACCTGGACAAGAGTCGTGTCTTCCCTCACCACTGCTGGCTAGGACATCCCATGCTATTTTCAGGACATTTCAAACTCAAATTAAAAGTAACTCAGTACTGGAGAGAGGAGGGAAATGTGCCATTCATGATGGTGCCCAACACAACAAAGTCATGGTCTTTTTTCAGCTCCCAGCAAAGGGGGAAAATGAGGTTGCCTCTGCATTGGACCTCCACACTCAGCTAGGACTTTGCTCACTATTCAGACCCCTCACCTTGGTTTTCATGATGCACAGAGCTTATAAAAATCTCTGATTTCTTTTTCCTGTCATGAATGAGGACACAGGGGCCTTTCCTTTGCAGCTGTTTGCTTGATTGCCTCTGCGCCCCAGTCACCACATTCATAGTTGCATATACAATTAAGCCCTACAACACCGTGAGTCCCCCATTCCCTTGCAGTCCACAGGGGGAAAATTGTATTTTATGAAATATGTCCTCTTAGAGCAGCCTTGAGGTCTCAGTTTTTGGTCTTCAGAAAGAACCAGGCTGGAGCCACCTGGAGATACAATCTCCAGGGTCATGGTGGCTAGGACCAGAAAGCTTCAAACAGCAAAAGGAAGCCTGGCTCTCTTGATGTTTGCTCCCTGGTTTTAGGGGTCAACCCGTGCTCGCTGTCGTCAGTCCTACAGCATGGAAGCCCTACCCTGAGCTTCCTTCAGGCTCATCCTTTGCAAATGCATGCCCACAGCACAGCTTAACAGCAGTGGGGAGAGGAGTGAGGGAGGCATCACATCACTGAGCACGGAGAGCACTGTGGGAAGGCAAATTAGTAAAAGGAGCAGTGTGAGAGAAACCAGTGCCCAGGAAAAAGCCCTGGCATGGCAGCACCGTATGTTCCATTCCACTTCTCAGCCCATTCCCTTTTTCACAAGTTTCAGCCTTGCCTGTCTATGGTGAAGGCCAGAAAGGAGATGGATTTTACCTGGAGAGCTCCACCTCGCCTCTGGAAGCACATCTTTCTTTTTCTGTGCCTCTCCACCCCAGTAACACAGTACCACACAGCAGCACCCTCCCTCACCCCATAGCACTCCCCGCCACCATCGTCCCTCCTCCCTTCCCCCTCATGCTGTGGCTTGACACAGAGGAACCTGAAAATTCACTGTGATGTTTGAATCCCAGCCAAAACTGAAAGCGAGACCCCACGACTGGTCCGAAAGCCTAAAAAACATATGGCATTAATTCTGCTTTCCCACAGTTCCTAAAACTGCAATTAAAAGCAGCCCCCACCAAACAGAGCCCCATAACTCAGCTCCGTGATTTATTGGAATAACGAAGCTTTAGGGGAAAGTTGGCGAGGACGGGAGCCGGGCTCTGTGCACATGGCCTGCGCACAGCCAAGTTGATTTTATTAGCATGCCACTGGTAGAAGAGCAGGATCAGAGAGGGACGTTCCTTTCAGAAAGCTTATCTTTGGCACCCATTTGGCTTCCAACAATAAACCAGCCCCTATGTGCGCAGGCTGCAGAAGATGCTGTACTGCAGGCACCATCAAATGAAATTTGGCTGGGGTTAATCCGTCTCCGTGCCGTGGTCATTCAGCAGGTAAACAAAGTGCCTTCTTTTTTCCCGTCAGTAACAAATAGATGTGGCCCATGAGATGTCAAAGATTAGGAGTCGTGGAACTGCTGGGGTAGATTGCAGATCACCTGGTGCCCAAGGAGGTGCTTTATCACACTTGCTTTCTCAAAACCAATGCCTTTCAACTCTCTAGCTGTGAACACAAGTGAAAGCCGAACTGCAAAGCTCGGATCTAGGTTTTAAGTGTAGCATGATAGTCAGGGAGAGGAGGTGGGTAGGGGAAAGTCATCCTAGCTAAAGTAGCAGATTTCTGCCTGTCTGTCGTTTTGCTAGTGCCTGTTATGATGATCCTTTCTGATGATTCTTTGCAGTAGCTAAGTATAGACAGGATCAAAGTAATTTCTGGGAGACATTTTATAATCCCTGTGGCCTGACACTTGCACATCACTCTAACACACATCATAAAGGCAAATTTTAGCCAAATTGAGTTTCAGAGTAATGCCAGGAAAGAGGCACAGTGAGAAGTACTTCCTTTGTTTAAATGAGGATAGAGTAGCAAGACCGAACACATCAAACCTCTATCTCCTTTGCAAAACACAGTCTCTGCCTGTTGTCCAGCTCTGATTTCCACCTCCATACTTGCTGATACAGTAGTTTTCAGGAATACTGGTCCATCTGGCATTTACCATCATGCTTGTTGTGATGGTTTTGCTCAGCTAAACTACTGAAGAGATAACCCAAGGTGCCCTCCACACAACTTTTTTTGGTGAGCAGGAATACCTCGTCCCACAGCCTGTTTTCACACAGCAGTTTCAGCGGATGTCTGTTAACATTTTTAAAGCAGACTTTCAGGCTCAGGAGAAGATTATATTCACCTCATGCAGAGCCTTAAGCTGCAAAGCCTTGTGTCATTGTGTTGTACAGATCCTGTGCTGCCAATTAGCAGAGTGGGGTACTCCCCATACAAAGAGACCATTTGCTGAACACCTGCCTCGATAGAGATCTCCAAACATCATTGTTGATGGGAAGTTGTCACTGTGCAACTTTATACTGGAGCAGGTGCAGCAGAAAGCTGGCTGCAGTGTCTGGTGACAGGAGACGTAAGTTGTTTGGTTTGCTTTGCCTAGCAAAACAAAAGTGAGACGTAAGTGGAAATAAGAACCTTTTTTGTAATTGTCTCAGGAATTAAGTTTTGGCTGGTTCTTGGAGCCTTTCAGGCAGAGAAGAGGAGGCAAGAGACCTGCAGGGTCCAAGGAGGGAATTTATGGAAGGGACCAGCTGACAGGAGATGGATGAAACTGGGGTTAGATGGTGAAGCTTGATAAGAGTCAGTGAGGATGACATTCACCCCACCTAACTTCAGACATGTCCTCATCTGAGCTAGTCCCCCAAGGTCTCCTTCATAGACAACGGGCAGAAACAGACGTGTGCAGGGCACAATTCATCTTAGCTGCTGCAGATGTCTTCTTTAGGCCAAGACAAATCACTCCCTACAGCACATTGACTGTATTGATTAGATGTCCACTAAGAGCAACCTGAGCAGAAGGTACCAAGCTTACAGCTACTGCTGTCTAAATGGGTGCTCAGTGATGCAAGCAGCCTTTGGACCTTTCTCCCCAACCGTCTGCTCTATTTGAATCTGCCAGCCCAGCTCTGGTCCTTATGCAGAAGTCCAGACAAAGTGCTACAACTTCAGATCCTGACCATAATAGTAATCTGGATCAGATACGCTGATAAAATTGAACCACTAAATACAGGAGTGAGCAGGAATGTTGGTGATTGCAATGATATCAGAGTATCTCAGATGCCTGATCAGCATGCCTTGCTTACAACCTCTGGATAAAATAAGTCATCAGATGTGGAGTCATGAAAGGGAGGCAGATTGGCAAGAACTGTTGAGCAGTTAAATTTACTTCGTGGCATACATCCCAAGATCTAGGAATTTTCTTTAACTTCCCTCTGGCTAGTGGAAGATCCCAGGACAATGTGAACACTTGGGATCTATTCTGCTCTCTTTCATTAACACATTAGAAAAATGCCTTTTCATCTTTTCCTCCTAGTCTAGAGTCTAAGTGAAGTTGGGAGGCAACTGCAGCCAGTACTGCACGGAGGAGACGCAGCAGATGTTTGGTAGGTGCTGTGGACTATGGCATTTGCTGCAATGGTAAGGGATAGGCTGGGATCACCCGAGGATCTAGACCACTACTGTATGATGATATTACTGTGATTGGTGCAAGGATGAAGAAAAATAAGAGTAGGCCAATTACAGTTCGAATAGCTCGAAGGTTGACTTATTGGACAACATGTACCTTAGCAACACTGAAGGCAAACCATAATGCCAGGAACATTTGTTCATCCATTGCCAGTCAGCAGTTACACGAAAGCTCATGATGTCCTGGTGCTAGTCTGCAGGGCATGAGTTTATAGCGGGATGTTGAGGTTAGGAGAGCTCATGTGATCTGTCAATGCACAAGGAGTGGACCTGTCAGTGGGAGGAGGTAAGATCTTACTACCTCTATAGGCAGCATTAGTGAGGCATAACTGAAGAAACACACCCTCTTGTGCTGCCTTTAAATGAAGTTTGTAAATCTGGAAAGGGTGCAGAATAAAATGAGCTGAGCTGAGAACTGTTGAATCTGCCTCACAATATGACTCTGGAGTAGCTCAAGTCTTTCATTTATCTAAGACAGATGTCCCTTAAAGTGCAGGCACTGGCAAAGTCTAGCCAGGTGACAGCTGGTGTCCTTTCCCCAGCCCCTTTCATGAAAGCTTCAGGAGCAATCAGTGTCCTGCCAGGCATCCCAGGGCTGTAGGCAGCCAACCATCTCTCTGGAGCAGCACCTCTCTCAGAACAACTTTCTTCTGTTGGACAGACAGAAGCAAAATGAAACACAGAGGTCTGGAGAGAGAGAAATGCAAATGGAAAGCCAGATGTAAACAGTTGGTGGCAATGAACACATGGAGGGCTCTGCTCTTTGACACCTTTGAAACAGGTTTCAATATTTTGAGATATTAGCTAAGCCAGTAGCTTGTGGAGAACACTGACAAAAAATCCCTTTACTGTTTTTAGTCAACTTCACAGACTCTTCTGAAATAACCTTTGCACCCACCATTACCCACAGACCACAAATGGAAAACCACTAGTTCAGCAAGAAAGTACAGGAGCCCAAAGGAGAAGACCATGATGCTCTCTTCTGACCTCAAGTCTATGGTATAATGGAATAGTGCTTGCTTTGCCCACCAACAGCTTATACAAATAATCAGAAAAACATGGCAACAGGAGGACAAAACAATGGTATAATATTTCCCAGAATGACCTCAAAGTCATAAATTAGATCTCTGAATTGTCAGCAGCAATCCAGCTAACAGCCAAATTGCCCCACCGTCCAGCACATTTTATTAACCATTATTACTGTGCATTATTTATTTACAGAGTGCTGTACATGTAGACACTGCTTTACAGGTACATAAAAGACCACCCTGAGTAGTTTAATTACATTCAGGCACACAAATATGATATTCACTGCAGCAGTTCTATGGGTTAATGACTGTGGTGCTGCTTCAGGTTTCTTGGTTCCTCTTTGATTTTATTGCACTGAAGTCAAACACATTTTAAACTCTGGACTTCAAGTCAATCTGTCTGTCTGAGGCAGTATATAGACACATTATCTCGGGATCAGACTGTCTGATGGGCTTATTTGCTCTACCAGGATAGCTAAACTCAGGGTTTTGAACTGACACTTTTGAACTCAGCAAAGGGGCTGAGCAATTAGATCAAGCGAATGCTTACTGGAGATACTAATAGGATGGTATTTCTCCCCTTTGCACAGCCTGATGGAGTTACTGAGTGACATTTCTCTCCCAGTACCTGATCTCTTCCAATCCCAGTTACCGTAGGGAGGAAAGACATGGCAAAATCACTCTTAAAGAGCAACAGTTTCTCATCCAGCCAGAGCAAGCCAAGAACGTTTCTCAATATCGGCATCAAAGTGCCCTTCTCCAGATGTCTGGAGGAAAGGCAGCATCTGCCTGTCTGACAGGAAGTCTTTGCATCTCTCAGGGATGTAGGAAGCAACATCTCTGATTCTTTTCTTCCAGGGTTATTACTCAACACATAACTATAAGCGAGGATTTTTCTGACCCCAGCCATCGCAAAGAGCTTCACGTGCTGGTGGAAATCCATGCGCTCTATTAATTAATGACTTAATTGATAATTATTTCAGTACTGGAAAGTATGCTAGACCCTCCCAGTCTGCCCAGGTGCACAGCCTTGCCCTGGGGAGTTACTGGGTCATTTCTGACGGCATGGAACAATGTCGTAATGAAGTAGTGAAAAGCTAGGGGGAGAGAGATGTTGGGACATCTACTCAGGCTACGAAAGCTCCAGCGCTCAGCCTGGCATGGCAAAGAGATGAAAAAATTAACACTGAGGACAAGCAGATGTCTTTACTTACTTGCTTTTTGCAGGAAATATAGCCGAAGGTGTCTTGAAGAAGAACATAAAAAAGATGTGGGACATCATTTCCTGAGATACGAGAAGTGAGACAAACTAGAAAGGAGGACTGGGTAGTTAAGACATAAACTTGGAGTTTAGAAGATCTCCACAACCTGGGATTAAATCCTTCCTTAGCCAAAATCTTCAGCATGATCTTGGGTAAATCGCATAAACTCCTCAGTACCCGAGCTGCCTCACTGGGAACACCAGTATTGCCAAGGGGACAGTGCCAAGACAAACAGGAGCCGTACTGGGAAGTGTTGGTAGCCCTGGTAGCCAGGGCTGGCAAGAGCTGCAGCAGGCAACTCTCCACGCACGAGCTGTGCCATGAATCGCACATCCAGCCTTTATCTCATACCCAGAAACACAGTCTTGCCCTGGGCTGTAGAGGCTGCCAGATATGCAGCCCCAGTCACCCCTGGGAGAGCTGTGGAAACACAAGCAGATCTGGGAGCAGCCAGGAGCCACGACCCAAGAAGTCATCTCAGGCTTTTCTTCTTCATGGGATGACTCACAGCGGTGGTAGTCAATGCGTGGTCCTCCTTTGGTGCTGCCGATGCCACCCCTGCGCCTGGTCCCCCAGCTGAGGTTGAGGTGGGGCACAGCCCTGCAAACAAGCCCAGCCAGATTCCTGCTGATGAACGCTTCTGCTGGAGCTCTTGTTTTCCCCTGTGTGTCAGGAGATAATGATGGGTTGTAAAAAGCTGGCTGAACTCCACCACAGCACTACCAGCACCAGAAGCAGCAGCTCTCCCTGGAGGCACCATCTCCTCGCCCTCAAGGACCATGATTTAATAAGATGGAGGCAAGAGTGTCTCCATTGTAAAGCCAAAGAGAGGTGGGCAGAGCCATGTCTCAGCATGTCCACATCCCTTGGAGTGGGGAACCTCCTCCAGGCTGGCATCCTATAGAGCTACATCTTTTCAGAAAGCAGAGAGGATGTAGCCTCAGGAGCATCACTTCTGCAGACACTTCGCTTTGCTAGCATGAGCAGCTTTTGAGAAATCCCACAGGTTTACAAAATTAAGCCCATATATAAATTTTTGGAGGAAGAGGTGAGTATTGGCAGTCTTGCTGCTCAGAGTATGAGCATGTATGTGAGTTCAGCTTTTCAAGGGCCACAGCTGGAAAAAGCTGATGTCAGGCCAAACCTAAGTGATATACATCTTACAGCAAGGCAGGAAACATATCTCCATGTTCCTGCTAACCTTAGAAAGCAAGTGCTTGGATTGCTACACACAGGATTTGTAGCAACAAGGAGAATGTAATTAAATAATAGGGTTGATCTCATTACTGTAATGATGAGGTGTCATTTAATAAGGAGAGTCCAGGAGTAGGAGCTGAGAACTGGAGCCCTAATCCCGGATCTGGCCCCAGCTCCCTTGGCAGCCGCTAGTAGGCCACGTAAGGCCAACACACTTTCTTCAGTGTGTTTTTATGCAACATCAGCACCAGGAGACCCTGGTGCTTGCAGAAGCTCTTGCAACAGAAAGAAGAACAACAGTAACAATAAAAATTGCTTTGTACCTTTACCTTTCCTATAAAAGCTTGGTTAACACATTTTCCCTTTATATAAGGGACAACAAGGATCTCTGGGAAATGATGCTGATGCAGAGCACAGGACCAGGAGGGTACCAAGGGAAGTGTTAAGGTTTGCTCTAATCCTCATATCCTTCCACAGAGTTATAAAATCCTAGAATCATAGAATTGTTTAGGTTGGAAAAGACCTCTAAGATCATCCAGTCCAACCATGAACCTAGCACTGCCAAGTCCACCACTAAACCATGTCCCTAAGCATGTTCCAAATGCAAGGCTCAGCGACTGATTATCAGGCCCTTCTATGGGTGTTCTAGGTCAATACAGCCTCAGAGAAAACATTTCCCCAAATAAAGTTGTTTATATATGTATGCGTATGTATGTGTATTTATATAACTGGGAAAGTCAAGGTGGTTTCAAAGCAATATCACAGAAAAGGTATGAATATTTTAATTTAACTGTCTGCCATATATTATGTGAATCATTTGATTCAATCCAAAGGCTGGATCTCTTGAATCCAGCTTAACCCTCCATCCACACATCCATCCCTCCATCTCTCCATCCACCCACCCACAAACCCATCCCTTCATCCATACCAGCATCCCAACAGGCTGCTGATTTGTGTTTTTGGGGCTGGGAACCATGAAGAGGTGATGCAGGCCATGGCAGGCAGAGGAGGAGTGGGTGCTGCAGTGCTTTCAGCCGGGCTACACGCACTTCTGAAATACTACTTCAGGTTTTTTATTCTTCATCACTCACCATGTTCAGCAACAGTTGCTTGTTGTGGTGGTGCCAAGGCTGAGGTGCCAAGCAGAGCCTCCCAAACATCCAAGATTTGCATCCACGCTGTCATTTCTGCAACGCGCGCAGAAGAGCTCTGCAGTTCCCACCAGCTGTGGCAGTGTTTCTGGGCCACCCACAAAACCTCAGTGTCCCCCAACACTGCAGCAGCTCAATACTCAGGCTCTTGCACTGCTTCTGCCACCATCCCCACCCTGTACCCACGCTGAGGGACTTGCTGGAAGGCAGCGTCCTCTCCCACAGGTCAGAACCGAGAAATCTCCCACCATGCAGCATGGGACATTGTCCTCTTTTACCTTGGCATTAGAAAGCTGGAGCATGGAAGGGATTTTTCCCCACAGCCTGACCTGCAAACACTTAGCAAAGTCTACAGCTTTGCTCTCTGATCCCTTACAGTATTACAGAAAGTTAAGACTAGAGCAGCATATGTAACAGATTTCAGCTTGGTCCCGCAGCTTTATCCCAAAACAAGCCTTTGCTTTTAAATACTACCATTTGCTTCTGAGCCTTCTATGACACTGCTGTTTCTCCTTTGTTTTTAAAGAAGTCAAACATGGCAGATGAAAACGTTGAACTGCTCTGCCTCCATCACACACAGTGCATATGCAGAGCATTAGAGCACGCCAATGAGAAACTCCCCTCCGTTCAACAAACAGCCCGCAACACAAAATAAACCACCAGATCGTCCCGTGATCACATTTTGGAAATCCAGGGTTTCCGGCACTTGATCTTTTCCGTGGCAGGATTCAAGGCTCCCAGGCTGCCAACTTTGCCTTTTCCATTGCCCAGATCCTGGAATCTTTGCTTGCAATTTTTCAAAGAAGCTTTCTAGCCCTTGCATTTAGGGAGAAAAGCTTAGAAGCCATTACATGTACGTTTTCTAATCTTTGAGCCAAACTTACTATCTGGAAGAAAGCCAATGACTCATTTTTGAATATCCAATAGTAAAATATCACTAATGTTGTTAATCACTCACATTCGTGTTACTGCCCAACAGTGAGTTTAATGAGCTGCTCACTGTACATAATCCACAAATCGCAACTGTAATGGGTCCTTCCTTCGGCCTTCTGGTGCTGCCATAAAATGCCTTAAGGAAAATTGATAACGGCTCTCATTTGCTCAACTTAAAGCAAATAAATGTCAGGAGAAGTCACGGCTTTTTGATCTCCTAGGTTCTAAGTCTTGACCCAAGACTTGGACCTGACGTAACATACATAACAGGCATTCAGAATATGGCCTGATGCCACTAAGTGCTAAGTTAACCCTAAATGATGACTTCTGCTGGTCCCAGATTCCAACAGCTCCAGCAGAGCCCATGCCTGTTGCCATCCCTGGAGCTCACACCTTGCGTGCCATGAGCAAAAAAACCTTGTGAAACCTAGCTGAGAAACACAAGGTTTCTCTCTGTTGCAGCCCAGGCTGGATTCCCCACTCCTCTTCACGGGTGTCCGCAGTGCTTCAGGAAGGTTATATATGAGCTAAACAATGCATGAGCAGCTTGAAATGTTTCAAAAGACTAATTTCCACCATCTCTCCCTGACTAGTGGAAAAGCAAACCTTAAACCACCACATTTCTTTGCAAAACCTTTCAAGAAGAATTCATCCTGTTTCCTGGATGAAAACAAAACCACCTAAATAAAATTGGTGTTTCTATTATTGCTGTGACTGTATGAAACCTAGCTGTTTTCTGATAACCTCTTGGAATGCAGGGAAATGTCTAGTTTTCTTTAGTCAGGAGGCAGTTCCTGGACTCACCACTTATGGGATGATCTGGTAAAAACTTTGCAAGAGGGAACCCATGGAATTTCCCCATGGTCTTATTTCATTTCTTCCTAAGTGGGAAGTGCATGAGTCCCAGATTCTCTATTAATCATTTGAGGAACCACAAGAGAAAGAGAAAACATCTACATGAGTTCCTCTTCCCTCACATGCTGGCTTGAAGGTGATTGTGGTTGGAGAGAGGGGAGTGAAAGAGAAGGAAAAATGACACAGCAAGGTGCTTTAATTGAAATCCCAAACCAAGAGCTGATTCCTGAAGTCTGTGCTAGCAGTGGAGGAAGGTGCACAGGCAGACCCTTCCCAACGGTGAAACCACCGTGTGGGTCGTGTTTAGCACTGCGTTATTGTAGATGGTTAAAAATATGGTGAGATAGCCTTGATGCTCCTCATGGGGCAGGTGAGATCATTGCTCTGGGTGAGTGTGGAAGGATGGAGAGGTGGAGGGATGAAGGGTGGAGAGATGGACAGAGAGAAGGGTGGAGGGATGGTGGGAAGGAATGATGGAGGAGTGGATGGATGGAAAGCATGGAGGGGTGGAGGGGTGCTAGAGGGAAAGAATAGGGGGCTGGAGCGGGAGCTATGTACCCTTGATCCCACATCACATCATAACAGGACACCTACACGCCGCAGTGTCCTGTCCCACAGCTCTGCCTTCTCATCTTCCTTGCCCCAAAATTCACATCTCTCAAGCCCTCGTGCCCTAAAACATTTCCCATCCCAGATCTTCCCTAGTCGGGCTCTGTCCCCTCTGAGCACACGCACCCTGGATTCTGCAGCCCCCTTTGCCTCCCCCAGTTCATTTCCCATTTTCTGCAGAACCAGAGAGGATGAAAAATGCACTCAGGCAAGAGGGGAGAGGAAGACACTGAGATGGGGGGAAAACAACAAACACATGGCAGCATTATGCTTGCACTTCTCTGTAAAATGCGAAGCTGCCCTACCCCAAGCATCAATGGAAATGTCATTAGCCCTGGACACTAATGAAGTTGACCTCTTTCCTTGGATGAAAGCGAGCCAGGGAGGCAGGAGGAGAGATCCACACAGACTGTTTGCAGAAGGGACGCCCTGTACTGTACCCGTGGCTCAGACGGGGCACGCTGCACGCTTATTTGAAGGGCCTGTGCTTGAGTGACCTACATACTGAACGAATGTGACACTGCACTGCCAAATCGATACCTGTCAGGTCACATTACCTGTTATTGACGAACATTGCTGTTAATCCCAACATATTGTATTTGCAGAGCTTCCTGGTCTCCCCGTGGCTATCTGGGATGAAGTTTTGCTTGGCTAAAACTTCTTTAAAAGAGAGAAGCTTGACAGAGGAAAGGGCTTTGTACATAGGGCCAAATATGTAGTTTGCTGCTGCTGCTGCTGCTCTGGAGGTCTCCTTGCTCCCCTCAAGGCAAGTTTTAGGAGATGTATTAAAAACTGCTCAGCAGGCCACAGGCCCTGATTTAGCCATGTCGTATGAGCACTTACCTGGGGGAACCTTCTTTAAACATGCTCACCACAGGCTCTCCTTGTAGCCCATGCAAGGAGAGAAACTCCTCTGCAGGAGGCTGAGTCCAAAGCTGTGAGTTGCTGTCTGCAGGGACCTGTCTCCTTCTGTAGCCATCGATGGTGCCCAGGATGCTCAATTCCTCGCAGAGATGCTCCCAGTAAGGCAGGATGGGTCCAGGCGGAAAGGAACAGCGGCACTGACACGTGGGGGAAGAGGGGGGAGAGAAGACAAGGTATGGCGGTCCCAGTCCTGCTCTCAGTGTGAGATGCGGCTGGCCTGGTGTTGTGGGCTATGCTGAGATAGTTCCTCCTGTCTGGGGACTTTCCTTCTGTTCTCACTTCTCCCATGAACTCCATGTGTCACTCTTCAGGTAGGATTCAGGCTTGGAGCCCCACACTGCAACCCTGCTACCCCAAAGCCCACTCTCCTGCCTGGCAGGGCCCCAGGTCACCCTTGCAGGTTTCACCATACCTCACTGGCTTCAGTGTCTGGACTTCAGGGCCCAGGAGCTTGTTCAGTAGCTAAGAAGGTTTTCTACCATGCCCCGATACAAGCAATTTGATATCAACATGAGGTCCTGACCAGGAGACGAGTGCATTTTTGTGAATAGGGTGCATTTTCTGTTGTGCCCTTGTATGCTCCATGGGACCCTGCCAAACAAGCATGTACCATGCCTGGAGCTTGCCCTTTAATCTGCAGCCATGCAGAGTTCTCCCTGACATTAATGGGAGCTTTGCAGGGCAGGCCTTTATTTTTACCTATATTTTGTAGCAGAGCTGGGTCTTCTTCACCTCTTGATGAGGGAAAGGAAGCAGCCTTCGCAGGTGAGAGACCCTGCTGCAGCAGTTAGCACTCTGGCCAGGTTCCTCTTGCAGCTGGCTTGAAAGAGCCCCAGCCACCATCTGTTCTCATTAACAAAACTGTTGTGGTTTTGAAACACATGCATGGACACTAAAAAGGCACACAGAAAAATCCCGCCCCAACGACTTCATAAAAAGAAGTGGCAGTGGCAGCCTTGCTAAACACGCTGTAGCACTTGGGCTGATGAATACAGTTTGGTCTAACCGGAGTCTATTGCTTTGGCCCAACAGACTTGTTTTGGTTTGGGCAATAGCTTCGCATGTAAAATTTATTCTTTACAGGACTCTTAGTAGAAGTCCCATTGGGAATGCTGAGGTCAAGAGAGGAGAGCAGGTGACAGTGGGAAAATGTTGGTGACTTTGTAGCTGGTGTGTTTGTGTGCAAGAGCCAGCCATGACCTGGCTGGACTGCAGGTGTCTCGCCTGTATGTCACAAGCCCAGCAGTGTGTCTGCATAAGAGAAGCCAGGTTTCATTTAGATAACAAAGGACCTCTGCTTTTAGCACAGGAAGAGCTGGATTTAATCTCCGTGGCTGCTGTAAAGTGGCCAACATGTGCGGCTGGGATGCCTCAGATGAACCAGATCCACTTTCTATAGAGAGGAAGCTGGAGGGGAGTGCTCACTGAAATACCCCACTGAGAACCCCTCTTCCTTGCTGGGCTTTCTGCTAGGGGCTCTGGTCCAGAGCCCAGGAAAAGCCTGTTAGCTGGGCTATGTATCTATCTGGTGTCCATAAAGCCATTAGGCGGCTGCTTTGGCTGTGAAACACTGTACCTTAGAGGAGCAAAGCCCTCAGCCTGTAGCCCCAGTGGTGGGGAAGCCAGCCTGGGGCTGTGCCAGGAGCAACATGGGCCACCAGTGTGCTGGGTCTGGGTGCAGAGCAGGGACTCCAAGCCATCCCTTTAGTTGGATTTTCTGCTTTGATTTATTCACACAGATAGAGTAGGAACAAGGGGTAGCTGTTTGGGCTGTAAAGAAAGTTCAAGTGGGAAGGAACACCCAGAGCTGGGTGGGATGGAGTCAGAGCCATTCCAGGGCAGCTTCCTGTGTGTAAGAGGGGAAAATTAAAGGAAAAAGGAAAAAAAAAAAAAAGCATTAGAAGCTCAGGGGAATCTTCCAAATGGCAAAAGCTATTAGAATGATTTCTGTTCCACCATGTGATGTCTTTCCCTTCCTCTGCATCTCTGAAAGCAGTAAGCAGGCTGTGTGTATGTGCTTGTATGTGAGAAACAGGTTGCGCACTTGCTCTCCAGGGTTTTCTTTTTCTTATTTAACATGGGCAGAACTCCAGTTGTTAACGTCTGAACAAACTCTAGATTGTGGTGCTGGTGTCATACCTGAGTCAGGAGAGAGCCAGGGGCACTCCTGCGATTGTCTTCCAGGTCCCTCTGGCCATGGGACAGGGCTGTCTGCTCATCTGGAAGCTTGCAGTGGGCATTGCCAGCCAGCAACATACACATCCGCAGGACATAGTGGTGATGGGCCAGGTCCAACCTGGGAGATCAGGAGCTTTCTCTGCAGCTGTGATGGGAGGAGTTTAGGGAAAATCACCATTTTGTTCCACCTTTGCACTAAACAATTCCAGTTCTTCATTAAAAATCCTGCCAAGTGTATGCTACTGACAGATGAAGGGGTAAAAATGCAACCGCCATCTCCTCTAGACCTCTGGAGTAGTTTCTGTTCTGTGTTACTGCTGCAGCTCAGCTTTTGTCCGTACAAGTAGCTCCTTTGTGTTTTGGATGAGGCTCATCAAGCACTCACAGCCCTGGGGCACTTCAGGTCTATGGCTGCACTTTGCCTCTGAAGACTCTGTCTGGGTTAATTTATATTGTGTAGTTTGGGGATAGAGAGTCCAAAACTGGTGCTGGGGACAAGAAGAGAGGAGAATAGTTACTCAGGGGTTGTTTTAGCTTGTGCTGGGTCTGAAACCTACTTGACAAGCAACATCTCAGCAGCTTGAGCCTAGAGGGTTTGACCAGACTAAACTGGCCAAAGAAGTGTCCTGTTGGGTGTCCTAGTTCTCCAGGAATCTTCCTTGTGCCCCAGTTATCCAAGCAGGCGTTCATGCTTGGATCTGGTCCTTGCACTAATATTCCCTAGATCTCAAATGAGCTGACTTCTTCCCAAGGCCTGATCTAATATTGAGCAGCTTTTGGCTAAGGACAGGCTGTGTCAGGAGGTCATCTGCAGCCAGGACTCCCTGTGAATGGCCTGTGCTCAGGTCCAGGAGAGCAGGCAAGGCTGTTTGCATGCTACAGGCTGCATTTTGCACCCTGGCTGCAGGGCAGGCTCTGGGCAGTAGCAGGAAGCCATCCAAAGCAGGGAAAGCAGAGCTGTCTGCTGCCTCCAGGGCATCCACAGAGCACCCGTGAGAGCAAAAACCCTCACCAAATTCCCCTTGGTTATTCCTGGGGGACAAGTCATCTTGACCCCAGGACCCAAAGACATCCTGGGATGGTGCTAACCCTAGGGTGAATCACAGGCAGACCTTAAAAACAGTGGATATTATTCCTGGCATCCTCCAGGAAGCCTCAGGGTGATTTAAAATCATATCTGGCTCCAGAATTCATACTAAAGGATTTTGGGAAGGGGAGAGGTTTTGTTTGCTGATGTTTTTTCCTGAAGCCTCCCGCTGACTACAGCCCAAGAGATATCCCAGCGAGGCACTGTGCTCCTGCACCTGCAGAAATGTCTGTAGGTGCACATTTGCAGGGGGATTCCTCCAATGTCAAGAGGTGGATGGGTCACCAGCCCAAGGTATCCCTCCGCCCCTCACCATTGACCCAAGGGAAGCTGAGATCTTCATGCCAGGAACTGGCCACGTCACCTCCATCCTCAAGCAGGAGAAGAGCCTTGGCTTTGGTGCTTGCCCGCCTCGTATTGGCTGGGACCACAACAGGTGTGGTTTATACTTTACACACATATGTATGTAAAGTGTACTTCTCAGTATACACTTCATGCTGATATTGGCAGCAAGAGACTGCGTGCCACGCACTGCTATATACCCCAAGCATTAATGCACATCACATACGTATCTATTTTCTTAAGGTGCATTCGAAAGGAGAGAGAGAGGAAACTTTGGTCCAAAGATGGACAAAATCCAGTCAAAAGCTGAGAGAAGCCAGGAAAAGCAGTGGGAAAGAACAAGCCTGTCCAAACCTTTCTCTTCCATTGCACCTCTTGCTAAAACTTTCATTTAAAGAGCTGTCTTCATGCCCAGCACAGTGCTTTAAAAAATACTTCTGCACATTTGGCTGAGGGCTCAAAATTTCCTTTGATGGTTACAGGAGCAGGCAGAGGAGGAAAAGGCCTTTTAGAGAAGCTGGGACAGAGCTATCTGGGTTGAGAAGGAGCATGTCCATGCATCTGTCAATGCTGTGGAAGTTCCGGCTCAGGTCAGTTGAGGTCACCTCATCTCAGATCATTGCCTCCGACCTGCAGCTGAGCTCTGGAAGCCAAAGGCACAAGTGCTGCTCTCCTGGCAGTGCTCACGAGAGATGTCTTGGTTGGAACGCGACCTGGGGAACAAACCTCCACATGAGCAGTTTCCTGGCAGCTCCCAAACAAAAGGAAAAGCCAGACACCCCAGGCTGGAGAACACCACGAGAGCTTTGCCTTGGGCCAAGAACCAAAAGGGGCCTCACTCGCAAGGAAGATGTTACCGTAATAGTGTGTGGAAAGCCAGAGGCCGCTCTATTTTGCCTTCAGGAAAATGTTTTACTCCACTGGAAGGTAACCTAGGGCTTGGTGAGGGCTGTGTGAGGTCCCTGATCTGCCATAGACCATCTGTGTGAAGGCAGTGAAGGTATTTAGCAATTCTGTGCTTCCATTTTCCTGTCTACAAATGAGAAAACAGAGAACTTGTCCCTGTGCTGTGGAGTTGGTGTGAAAATAAAAGGGTTAAAAGGCAGGTTGTATTAAAGAGGGCTTTATAAAGTGCTGTGGGAAAGTGCACAGAGGCAGAATTCGTCTCCCAGGACATTGCCAAAGTCCAGGCTCTCCAACTGGGGCATCTCAAATTCAGCTGGACCTTGCTCTCTTGAGGGTGTGAGTGGTGGAGACTCGGGCTTATGTTGGTGGCAGTTCCCTGCCCAGGGCTGAGCCTCTCCGAGGCGATGCTCTAAGGTGATGCTCAGTGAGCAGAGGGGGTGACACTCCCCAGGTTCTCAAGGTACCTCCTAGAGGTAGAGCAGGCATAAGATGAACACAACATCTTTGCCCTTAGGCATGTCATGGCCAAGGCTGGGCAATTTCGTGTCCTGCTGCAAAAATCCATGGCCAGGTTATACTACCCTAAAACATCTGCTGATCAATCCCAGCCTTTATGGGGTGCAAAAATGCAACCCCAAGGCCCTGCTTGCCTCCTGTATTTCCCTTCTTTCTAGATAAATCACAAGGATGTTGCAGATTTCAACCCTGTAGGCTTCCAGGATTCTTGTTGAGGGGTTTGGAGGCAGTGCTGTCTGTCATTAGCAAGGCTGTTTGCATAAAAATAGGAGCATTGGATCCAATTCCTCAAGCTGAGTGCTGCTCTCAGGAGTATCCAAATGCCCTCAGCTCCAATCAGGGCGCACAGTCTCTCTGGGGGCTGAGCCCTCCAAGCTCCTTGCAACTCTCTACAGGCATTTTGGGTGAGGAAGGGGGAGGCTGGATCCAAAAGAAGCAGCAGGGGCAATTGCAAGTGGCAGGAGATAATGACCCGTGTTGGGAAGCAGCCAAGAAAACAGAAATAGCATATGGAAAAGGCTCTTAAAATGCAATGTATGTTGCTGATTCTTAGGAATAATCAGCAACACCTCTTTACATGCTGCATTTTTTAGCACAAATTGAGAGTAAAACATAATCTCTGCTGAAACAGCAGAGTCTAAGTTTCCTTTCCCTCACAGACAGCTTCCTTCAGTGCTTCAGGTATATTGTACGACACTGTCCTGCTACATTTGCTTGGGATAAATGCCATAATCTCCTTTTCAGCAGTGGGGAAACTGAGGCACAGACAGCTCAGCTACCTTGCCCTTGGCCATAGACCTTGTCAGCAGCAGAGCGGAGATGCAGGCTCAGGAGCTACATGTACTGTACTGTTTTATTCCTGTGCTGTGTCAGAAAATATTATCTCTCACTTTGATGCATCCAGATTTTCTTGACATAAATTGCTGAAATCGCTGAGAGAGGCATTTATTTCAAAGTTCAGCACATTATACGTAGGGAGAGAGAAGTTGAGTAACTGGAAAAATCAACTTCAAGTTGCATCACCGGGAGCCGGAGTGTTTGTTTAGTCCTTTGTGAGATGAAGCAAGCTCCAGTTTGGCCTCATCCAGGCATGATTAGCCAAGAGATAAGGAAGGGTTTCTGGACAGGTCCCTGATACTGAGCAATGTCAAGCGTGGATATATTTTGTAAAGGAGGGGGGAAAAAAGAGTAATAATCTCTTCCCCGTCTGACCTAGCAGACTGTCATATTGGCCCTAAGACACAGCTTTCAAAACGGCCAGCTCCTCCCACGAGCCGTGTTGCTCCATTTCCCCTGATTCCCTCCCTTCCCTACTGAAGGATAAACCCACGACTGCAGTAAACTATAAATGGAGGGACCTTGCAATAAAAACCCAGCCCAACGAGATCAAAGGCAACTTTTATCTCCCATGTTCTTTGGGGTCCAGAGCTCCAAGAGCACAGCTGCTGGCCCGAGCTTGCAGCTGCATTGCTCCCAGATGATAAAATAGCCACGGCTTCAAGATCCTCTGTGTTAGATTAATCCAAAGATGCTTACCTCCTGTCCTCTGTGTTAGGTTAAGCCCAAGACACTCCACTCCTTCCTACCTGTTCCATGACTCAAGCAAAGCTATTGACTAAACCATGCCCCATCCCTGTCTCCTATCCCAGCACGGGGTGAAGCAGGAGAGCAAAATATAAGGAAAAGCATCAAGACTGGTGATTTTTGTCTGCTGTCCCCCAGTGAATGCTGACCTTGCTGGTATTTCTGGCTTCATTTCTTTTCAAACCTCACATTGCGCCACGCAATGTATTCTGCACCAGCCAGGGCAAATCTTGGTTGGCCTTTAAATCTCTTTTGGCCTTTAAAGACCTGCAGTGTAAGTGGCAGGGTGGAAAATGTGCTGTGAGGTCTGGGGTTTTAGGGGATTTTCTTTTGTTGTTCTCTAAGAATTTAGCTTCTTAGCCACCCTGCATCTAGCCCGAGCCTCTCTCAGCTTTACCAAAGAGAGATCTCATCTTGATGCATTTACAGGTGCACGGCCTGAGCTCCCTTGGTCAAAAATCTGCAGGGCTGGGATTTAAATCCATCTCTGAAAAATACAGCAAAAGAAAAGAGTTACCATCTGTCATCTTTCTGGGGACAAAATCCAGAAAGGACAGGGTTTTGGCTCCCACAAGTGAGAAGTGCTGCTTGGGACTATTTAGCCTTTTTGAGCCTGCAGCCTTGGCAGGGGAAATTGGTGGACTTGGCAGCGCCGCTGAAACCAAGCAGAGGAGCAAGAGTCCAATAAGAAAAGCAATTAAAAACCAAGTGGTCCTGGGCACGGCTACCAGAGGCTGCTTTCCTCCGGACATGAGGTTTTGGACTTCAGGGTGGCTGTATGGTGAAACTGCTACCAGATGCACCACGGCCCTGGGGTAGCAAGTGGGCTTTAATTTGTACCAAAATCAGTTACTGGAAGTTCTTCCTTGCAGACACACGGATAGGGCACTCACATGCAGAGGGGGCTTGGAAGATGCAAAGCAGCAAGACTTTTGGGTTTTGTGGCTCTGATGTAATCAAAGCCAGCTGCTTTTATTTTGCTCAGTTTCCCAGCACTTGTTTAAACGTGCACAGTTCAGATGGGGCAGAGAAACGTCTCGCCTTCCCAGAAAAATGGTTGCACTGACTTCCTCCTCCTTCCTTGAACTGCCGATGCTTCTTAGCATCCAGGACAGGGCAGAACTTCTGGTGGCTTTGGTCACTTCTTTCAGCAAAAAGCACAATCGCAAGGACTGATGAGGGCTGATGTGGTTTGGAGGTTGTTCCCTCTTAGGCACAGGAGCCTTTTTCTTCTTCAGCATCTGGCACAGTGGTTGTCCATGAAGGGGCTAAGCTTTATTAGCCTCTTCCAATTTAAAAATAAATGCAAATTCAAAGAACAATAAACGTATTTGTGAACCCTCGTTTGTTCGGGGCTTGCTAAGGAGGCTGGCTTGGCCTTAGCTGTGCCATTACTCACGGCCTAAGGGAAGGCTGCATGGATGCAGATTGAAATCACAGCTCCTCGCTGGCTGTGCAGCGCAGGTCCCTCCTCCAAGCTCTCTGCTTGCAGGAGCTTTGCCTCTTCCTTGGCTCCCAGGACATGTGGAGCACTTCCAGGCTGTGCTTGGTCCCAAAACCCACCCTCCAGGTGAAAGGAAGTGCTCTAAATGCTGCTTATTTCTACATTAACTAATTAATTAATCAATCACTTAAATACAAATATTAACCCCTCACTCACGATGCAGTAAGGGGAAACAACCCTATGTGAATGGAGATTGTTCAATCGGGACAAGGTATTTCGTACGAAAAAGAAGCTGTGGGTGTGATTTTTTTCTCCTCCTGACCTTGGGAGACCTTTACCTACATTTCTTTCTCAGACCCGAATTAGTACCATAATAACACAGGGCTGGAAAATTATACTTAAACCTCCCAGCTATTTCTGGGTTACAAAGGCTCTTTCTTTTTTTCAGTCTAACCTAGTTTTCTAGTGGAACCTTCCCAGCCTGTACAAAGAGACATCCCAGTTTTCCTCCCTATATAATTATATAAATTCTGGCTTATATTCATGCCCTTTCGCTCAGTCGCCTTTAATGTCAGCAAGGGATGCTGTTCCCTTCGGAGAGGTAAAGAGCAGGAAGAAAGATTGACACTTCACCCCTGCTTCTGCCTTGAAAATGGGCTGGATAAAAGTCACCACCACAGTCTGTGAAGGCTCTTATTAGCATGTGGCTGGCTGCAATTCACTTGGCAAAGTCAAACCATGTCCTACCACCATGAGGGTCCCGCGGCTGTAAATGTGGAGCAACCATCATTGCTCCATGGCATGAGGTGAAGACTTGGAGAAGGTCTTTGAGAGAGACAGTGGCATGTTTATGGAACAGGATGGGCTTTTCTCTCCACGGCATAGACAGTGATGGGGCTGATGAGTAAAATCAAAAAATTCAGCAAGGTTGTGGTAATATGTTCCCTATATGGGCAGGGTGATTAGCTCCAAAAAAAAAAAAAAAAAGAGGATTCCTTCCTTGGCACTGCCTTACAAAGGAGAGGAGGGGAGCCCTGCATTGCTGTGTCTTATGGGGCAGAGAGCAAAGCAGAAGGCTCAAGGCTGAGGTCCTCCAAGAAATGTTCAGGCCTGCAGGTCTTAAAAGCCCGTTCAATTCCTTTTTAATTTTGTAGATGCCACTAAATAAATATTTAAGGTTTTTTTCTTCATTCTTTTGATTTTTTTTTTTAAATTGGTTTATTTATTTATTTATTTATTTATTTTCCTAAGGGAATAGAGGGGAATACAGGCTAGGGGCTATGCATGCACTGTGACAACATATTAATTCAGCCCAGGGAGATTTGCATTTTCTGGACACAGACGAACTTCTCCATGGGAGAAATCCCAGGGGAAGCATCGGACATCTGCAGACCTCAACGTCAGTCACTTCCAGCTTTGGCCCATTTCCTCTGTAGTGCCAGAGTCAGGAGAAAAGTAGATTCAAACCACTGGCTTTTCCAGCCCCAGGCAGATCTTTCTGCTGCTTGCAAGGGGCTTTGAGTCAAGCTGTACTTAGCGACATCAGCGAAACACCCTGAAGTTTGACAGAAGCGGCACCTTGTGTGATCAGGAAATATCTGCAGAGCTAGGGATGACTAAGAAAGCCTGCCCGGCCCCCTGCCTTGCCTGTGCCTCGTGTGAGACGGCATGGAGCAAAGAATCCCGAGCTCTTCACCAGGCAGCTGGGAGGAGATGGGCATGTTTGCAAGGTCAAGTTGGCTTTTTTTTTTTTTTCATCAGGCTTTTGATGACCCATCTCAAGCCGTCATCTCCAGCAAGGAGCACCACAAGCCCAGCACTGGGTGGAGGCAGTGAGGGGAGCGGGCTTGTTTTGCATCTCAGCCGTGGTGCAAGGAAGGCTTGTCTGGCTCCACGGTCTCCTGAGTCATTTTATTTCAGTGTCATCAGAGACAATAAAGCAGGACCCAAACCACAGCACTAGCGCTGAGCCCGATGTGCTCTCCAGAAGTGCTGGGCTCCACTCACCCTTGGCTGGTGGCCCAGGAAGTCTGGCCACTTCTACACTGGGACAAAAAAGCCCTTTCCTAACTTCTTACTGGCAGCCCCCCAATACTGAGAAACCATGAGTCAAAATAAGGAGAAAAATACCTCCAACTAGCTGTTTTTCATTAGAAAGAAAAGAAAGAAAGAAAGAAAGAAAGAAAGAAAGAAAGAAAGAAAGAAAGAAAGAAAGAAAGAAAGAAAGAAAGAAAGAAAGAAAGAAAGAAAGAGAGAAAGAAAGAAAGAAGAAAACAAAATTGCATGATGTTTTGGAGAGGGAGACCGTCTTCTGGCTGCTGTGTGCCTGTGCATCTGGCCTTGCATGGGAAGTATGGTTTGGTCCCAGCCCACCTGAGATATGAGTGGAAAATGTGAGGTCTGCTAAGGATGGAGTGGATGGGTGAGAAACATGAAGGAGCTTCCTGGAAGGGGCCACACCAGACTATTTTGGACTGTTTTGCTACATTGCGAAGTTCCCTCTACAGGTCACAGCAAGAAACACTGGGCACCCCAGGGATGACTGATGCAGTGGGAAAGAAATGTAAATAAAGGCAATAAAAAGCTAGTGGCTGTCTGAGGCAGGGGTTTTCATTCTGGCTGGGAGCAGGTTTGCTCAGCTGGTGCTTTGGTTTCAGGGTGACTTGGAGAAGTCCTTACAGCTCTTTTAGTTTTGGTTTTAGAACTATAATATCCCTAGTTTTTATAGAGCAGACTGGATGCTGCCCAGGGCATGGTGATCATTCATTAAATGCAGCAATCAGTGGAAACTCTTATACCTCAGGTACTACCATAGCGCAGAGAATCATTATTATAATTATTAGTAGTAATAATAATAACAGGAATCTTCTCTGAGGCTTTTGGCCCTCACTATGGGACAATTAATGTGTGGCAATCAGTTAAATCCCTTTGCACACATTTCTCTCCTGCAGGCAAACTCACACTTTCACGAGGAATTTGAGGGATGTACCAGCAAAAGACCTGAGAAAACACAACACATCGCAGAGGTGTGAATCTTTCCACCTGGTGCTTGGTGGGGTGCTTGTGTTGCCACATCCCCAGCCAACCCAAGCTTCAGTGAAGGTGTAAGCTTGACTGATGACAGCAGCTGGCAAAATTCAGCCCACCCAAGAAACAGAGGTGCCTTTGCAAGCGGAGAGGTCAACATGAGTCAGGCTTCTGGTTCTCAGTGGGCATTTAACTCTCCTTGACCCCACTGGAAATCCCAGATTTGGTGGGCAGCAAACAGCTGAAGATGCTTGCAGCACCATCTTCCACCATACCTTATCATGGATGAGCAGAGGAGGTTGTGTTTCCTCTGATACAAAGACATATATTTCATTTTTAGATTGGGCAACTTGCTTAATGAACTTAACCAACGCAGAGTGTGCAGTCAAATATTTGCACGTGTTTTGCTCCCAGCTGTGCTTTAAGACCAGGGAGATGCTTCCTTCAGCCCAGTGCTCAGTGTCCTTCAGTGGAGCTCACCTCACAGAGCACACAGTTCTCTAGGGGACAAGTCTTCTCCTACTGCTCTGGGCGTCTTCAGCATGGTTGGAAATGCAATCTTCCTCCCCCCACTCACCAATAGAAAACTAGATTTAATTACGCTTTGGCTGAAAACAGGTGGAAATTAAAAACAATTCTGCCAAAATAAATAAATAAAACCCCCAACATCAGAAAACAGGAACTGGTTGCTTTACAGCATGAAATATCTGTTTTTCCAACTGTTTAGGCAAGCAAATGGACACTTAGTCAAAAAAGTAATCATCCCTTGAAAAAGGTCACTGAAAATGTCTGGCATACTCCTTGCACCAATCTGCCCCACCAGCTTTATGACCTGGGCAGCTACCTAGCACGATGGGGTCTGGCCGTTGATTTCCACAGGTGAATACCCTGTCACTCAGGTGATAGGTAGGGACTGCTGAGGGCAAAGTATAAGAATATATATCAAGTGGCTCATCCATTGAGTCGTCTTCCAACAGTCCCCAGTTTAGAGACATCCTATGCCAGGTCAATATCCACTCCAGTATGTCCCAGGTCAGCCTTTTTTCTTCTGTGCAAAATGCAGCCTGGTCCTTATCCGCACTTTGCTAAACCACCTCCCAGTCGTAAAGCACTGGCAGCAACCCGCAGAGTGCTTGGAGCCGTGTTTGGAGCCAGCTCTCCTACTACAAAGGGTTTGTCTTTCTGCAAAGATGACCACAGTCTGTTTGGAGAAGCACTATGAATTCATACCACAAATAATTACAGTGATACTATGGCTTTGAAAAGAAATCCATGAAGTGTATTTTGCGATGACATTTCTTTGATTATTCTTAATTGCATTTGACTCACCAATGCAGACTCCAAATTAATGAGCTCTTATAGTACCATGGAGCCTGGATTATAAACTTAGGCAGCAACCAAAACAGTCATGATAATGAGCCACACGACGGTGACGTTTTTCCCCCGCAGCTCTCCCTTTTCTTCCCACCTCCCTCCTGACTTGCAGCAGGAGCAGGGCTGTCTGCTCTCCTTGCTATGATGGATTACAATTCCCTGGACCATCCTCACTATTTGCTTTCAAAAGCCTAATGTTTTGGAGGAATTATTAAAGAAGAAAACCAGGCTGGCTCCCACTTGCTGCCTCCTGCCTTGCATTTTGATGGCAGGCCTTTTTTAGCAGGGATCATGTGTTTGTATTAACCCTGGCACACTGCAGCCTTTGCCTGGGATGGGACATAAGCAATTAAATGCAATCAGGAATGCCTATCCTGAACTTTAAAGCATACTTTATTCTTGCAGTGCAGGGCAGCACAATACACACTGATAATCCCTCACAGCTGTTGCACACACAGCCTTTCTTTTTTTTCATTCCACACCACCCCCCCATTAATATCTGCAGCTGGACAACACCCTGTGTTTGTTGAGCGTGGAGCTGAGTCACGGGAAGGTGATGGGTGCTGCCAGAAGCAGCCAAGCCCTGCACTTCTCACCACTGCTGGGAGCACCAGCTGGCAATGTAGATATAGAAATGTGCATTTTCTGCAAGTCTTTTTTTTTTTTTTTTTTTCCCTTTCCAGATCTCAATGACAAAGAGGACTCAGTGTCACCTCTTGGTGTGAGCCATCCTGGGAAGTGGAGCTGAAGAAACTCATATGTCCCCTGTGAACCTATGGGGTAGTGTCTATTTGTGCACCAGGGAAAACCCTTTTCACTCTGGACTGTGCAGCACTTCGCAGGTGTTTGGTTTGCAGCTGTTGATCTGGCATGCAAAGGGCATGAAATAGCAATGCCCAGAGCCCTCTTTCCAATAGCAACCCTGGAAGATAGCCTGGCTGCCAGAATCCTTCTTAGGCTGTCTTTCAGGTGAACTGGACAGCCTGGTTCTCCAAGTTTCAAATCTCTGCTTCATTTGAAGGAAAATTGGAGTTGTATCATATGCAAAGCAAAGTGCCATGGGTTTAGTTTTCTTTATTATCTGAACCCTGTAAACAGGTTCCAGACACAAATAATTATTTGTAAGTCACGTTCCTGTATCTCAGAGGAACCATTTCTATTCTGCAACCTTTTGCTGATGCAGCAAAATAAGAAAAACAGCCTGAAGGGGAGCAGCAAACATCCCAGGCTCCTCTTCCTAACCCAGAGAAAGCTCGGAGTGAGAACAGCTGCTAAGCAGAAGTCTTTCTGAACAAGAGTGGTTTAAATTAGTAGGATTCTGGCTAATTAAAAGACTATAAAGACATAATTAAAAGAGCTGAGACCAAGCTATATTAAATTAGTCCACCAGCCGCCTTCCGAGCCATTGCAGAAGGGTGTGGATTTCTCTCTGCAGCTCTTGAGTCCAAAGCACCCCCGTGCCCTGAACATGGGGTAGTGGGGTGGATGTGCAGGAGAGGGCTGGGAAGGGGCAGGCAGGGCGAGGATGGCTCCAGAGCAATGTCCCACAGAGGGAGGAGAACGGGGGTTTGCCCTGGAACTCCCCCCAGCCGCTTTTCCCTGCAAGAAGCAAACCGGAGTAGTGGTTCGCTCCACGGGACAATTTCTTCCCTCTCGCATCACCAATCCCCTTGTGCTCCCACAAGGAGCAAGCCATGGTGGTGTTGGGGGGAATCTTCAATTAAAGCTCCCTGGCTGCTTGCAAACAAGCTCTGAGGTGCTGCTGGCCTGGGGGGACTGGCGTGCAGCCCTGTGATGCCTTGGGGGTGGCTGGGAAAGCAGCAGGGTCCCAACAAGGGAGTTGGGGACTGCAGCCAAAGGGACCTGGGGTGCAGAGAGAGAAAGGACACAGAGAGAGAGGTGAGGAAGAGACAGAGGAAGGGGGGAGCCAAAGGGAGGAGAGTAAAGGAGAAAAATAGAGAATGAGTGAAAGGAAAAGAGAAAGAAGAAAAGGAAAGGAGAGGAAGAGAAAAAAAGAAAGAAAAGGGAAAAAGAGGAGATAGAAAAAGAAAAAGAAAAAGAAAAAGAAAAAGAAAAAGAAAAAGAAAAAGAAAAAGAAAAAAGAAAGAAAAAAGAGAAAGAAAAAGAAAATAAGAGAAAGATAAAGAAGAGAAAGAAAAAGAAAAAAGAGAAAGAAGGAAGGAAACAAAGAGAAAGGAAGAAAAATAAAGAGAGGAAGGAAGAAAAGTAAATAGAGAAAGGTAAGTAGGAAAAGAGAGAATACAAGAGCGAAGGGGACATGGATGCTTCGCCCCTCCAGATGTGGCAATGCTGTCCCTCCGTTGCAGTACTTTCCCTGACCGCCCCGCTGGGCTCACCATGGGCCCCAGGTGCATGGGGACCCTTTGGGCCAAGGGACTTTTGCTGCGGTCACCGACACCTCCCTGCGTGCAGCGACAGGGAGCCCAGGCAGCTGAGCACCTGTAAGAGGCTTGGTCTGGCCACCAGGTTCGCTATGCCCAGATGAGGACAATCTGCAAAACACAAAAATTATAAAAATCCCTTGAAATGGCAAAGGATATTATTACATAATGGCAGATGAGGACAGAGTTGACTTACAGCTCCTGCTCACAGCTGCTGAAAAAGCTCTCCATAGCTGCAGCTGCTCAACCACCTGATTTCACCGGCTAGTGGCAGTTTCAAAACTTCAGAATGCTTCCTTTATTTGTGCCATGAAAGCCAAAGTTGGGAGATTTCACTGAATTGAGAATTTCAGAAATGCTGCTGGGAGAAGAAAGAAGAGCTTTTGACTTTGAGCACTAGTTAGAAAAGTCCCATTAAGAAATCCAGAAGCAAAATATATTGTGAAGTTGAAAGCTGAAAAATCAAAAGCATTTCCTGGAAAAAAAAAGTTTGAATCGGGCTGTTTTGAGTTTGGGGAATACTTCTTTCAGGAAAAAAAGTCACTCCTTGTAAGCTTGGCTGCTTTGCTTTAGTAAATTAAAACAAACAAACAAACATACAAACAAAAGCCAGGAAAATAAAAAGGTTCGGCAAAATATGTCCAGAAACCAGAATAGCCAAGAAAAGGACCATTTTGTCTTACATCTCTCTGTCTCCCTGCTGAATGCATAAAGGAAGGGCCGTGCAAACCCGTGCGTTGGGGTATTTACATACCTTTGTGCCCCAGCCACCATAACTGGGATGAGACTGGCACGAGCATTTCCTGCACCAGGATGGATGCTCCACTGCCTCCACCGCTGTGTGGTGCGCTTATTAAGAGAAATGATTGTTTTTAAGGAGAAAAGCTTCCTCCTTCCACAGCACACTATAAAAGTGAATGATCAGTAATTTAGATGCCGTTGCGGCTATAAACCCTTGCGCTATAAGTCATGCTAGTACCAGCACTGACAAGTACAGCAGTGATGAGCAGCTTGTGCTATCCAGTTAATGGGACAAGAGAAAATGCTTGCAAAGCCCAACAGCAGAGTTTGTGCAAAATGAAAGGTTTCTAGATTGATTTCTTCAGGAAATGCAGCTTGTGTACATTCTCCGTGTCTGCATGTCTCTGAATCAAGTCAGAGCTCAATGGTAGACCCCCACCAGTCCTAAGAATAAGCACCTGGACAAAGGAGACTATCATGAGTTCATTGCTCACCAGCCACTAGAGGGTCCCCATTAGGCCAGCCTCACCCACCAGGAAAAGCTTCTTTGGGGGGTTGCATCTCATTGGCACCACCAAACCCAACATACAAAACTAATATTGGCAGGAAAACAGCCTTCAGTGTCACTTGTGCTCAGGGCACTATGAACTTTAACAAATCTATAGAGCAATGAGGACTTGGTTCTGGGAGCATCTGGGAAAAGATGCGACTGGATTTCTTAAGTATATCCACAGGCTGTGATGATGGCTGATACTGTGGATCTATAGCAGCTGCCAGCATTTGAAAACACTAGTTTCACTTGTATAATTGCCTAGCAGCAGTTTTCTTGAAAGTCTTCAACACAGGGATTAAAAAACAACCCTGTGTGAAAGCCGTGGTGAGCCCACAGCATCCTCTTCACCTGAGCTTGGTTGCACGCTGTGAGCTTCATGGCCAGTAACATCGTGCCTCAGGGTGGTATGGCTGCACCCACACCTCAGAGCAGGACAGTGGGAGGATGTAGCTTTGTTTGATGCCCCTAGTTCTTCTGTTATTCAAGATGAGCAGTCAGCTGTCCCTCTGGACATTTCTAGACTTCTTTTTTGTTTCTCTGTGGTCGTTTCTTTTCCAAACTGGAGAATTTCTCCTCCAAGACCTTCAGTAAATCTTGTTACCTTTCTTTGCATCTTTCCCATTCATCCTATTTTCTTCCGGCATTGTGGGGACTGAAGTGGGACACACTACTGCTGATAACATCCTGAGGTCTCATCCAACCTGGATTATCCTGTGAGCCTGTGTGGATGCACCAGAGACATTTATAGCAGTATAGTGGCATTTTCTCCTTTGTTCTCTGCATCTTTACAATTCCTAATGTTTGATTTGATTCACAGAGACAGAGATTGTGGTTTGATGCAAATGTCCTGAAAGGTGCCCAGTTGTACAGCCTGAGAAGGCTTAGGGCATGGATCCATGCCCTTTTCCAGCACCAGATGGACCAGCTGAGATGACTTTCCCCAGCCCCCTTCACTGGCTGCCTGCTAGAAACAGCTTTCTTTTCCTCTCTGGTAGTTGTGCGGTTCACGCAACGGAGCCCTAGCTCAAAACAGTCTGAAGGAGATGGTGGTTGGCTTAAACAGTTTTAAAATGGCAGATCTTTGGCAGCCTCAGCAGTGGATGATCCCCGTGTTGCACCACCTCTTTATCTGAGGTGGAAACACAGCAGCCAAAGCAGTAAGGAAAGCCTTTGGAGACTGGGGGCCAAATCTGGTTTGTATAAGGAGGTTCTGAACCAGGACTGTGAATAATGTGGACAAGCAGCAGGACTAGAGCCTCGTCCCCCAGGTCTGCAGCCCTCCGAAGTGTTCCCTTCATCATCGTGGTCAAGGTGAGTCCCATTCCCAGGGTGTGCAATCAACGTGCAGATGGCCCCACCTGCAAATGGGTCTGGAGCAGAGGCTGAACTTCCCCCAGACTAATAATCATCTGTTGACTTGAAAGGAAACCTCACCTGTCCTTCCCGCCTGCATCCCTCCCTAATTTTGTCTGAGAGCAGAGGTACTGATGCACTCTCAAAGAGGCTGCACTTGTGGTATTTTTGACCCAGCTGGAAGAAGGATGAGCCATAAATCTCACTCGACAGCCTAATCTCATTATATTTCCCAGCTCAGTTTCCAGGCCAAAGGGGTTTGGCTAAGCTTCAGAGAAGCATTTGAACTCTCAGATGCCGCTCCAAACCAACCTCCTAAATCTTTAGATGGTCACCCATCAACAGGAGCAGTCTCATCTTGTTGTCACTAGCTGTGTACTAGTGGCTGTGTACTAATACGCACAGACAAAACACAAGTAGTCACACAGATGTTCATCCATACCAACCCTCCATAAACGTATTACAAGCCACCCTGTGAAGAGGAGATATTGAGGGAACTGGTCATAAAAAGGCATGAACAGGTTGTTGCTAAAAAGCCAAGCAGCAGATCACCTCTCTGTGAACCTGCTGGGGGAAATGACTAATGGACCACCAGTAACCTGCAGAGGCACCCACTACATGCCAGCTGGAAAGGACATGGCCTTGATGGAAGGGGGGTTGGACTAGATGATCTCCAGAAGCTCCTTCCAACCCTGCCCATTCTGTGATTCTGTGGGAGAGGTGGCTGCAATTCTCAGTGCTTTGCAAATGCTGCTTTGGTGTTAAGGTTCACACAAGGTTGCAGCAGCCCCCTTGCAGCAAAGAACAGACTCCAGTGCTCCTTAGAAAAACTCAGGCCATGTCCCACCATAATTTTTGTCAGAGTTTTGCCTTTCACATCTTTGGGATACAACAACAGGAGCAGGGCAAGAAGCTCCAGTTACTTTTGGAGGAATTGATCCTTGCTTTCTAGCAAAATGCTGATCAAGGAAGGATTCGGCCCCTTTGCGTTGTGCCTCTCCGCCTTTAGGAGCTGTGCGTGAGCCCATGGCCGTGTTCCTGGAGCCAGCTGGCTTGCCTCCATATATCCAGACTGTGTGGACCAGCGGAGCCTGGGCTCGGACCAGGCTTCAGTCATGCACCAGTTGCCCAAACACGAAGGCCAGCTGGCTTGCCCCAAACCAACGCCAGCCTGGCAGCCTCTGTGCAGACCACATGGGCCACAGCCCAGCTAGCACGGCACTGCTGGCACCAGCTCTCTCACTTCAGAAGCACTGTCCTGGAGAGGGCACCCTCACTGAGTCAAACCAGGCATCGAGACCCCCAAACCCATAGCTCTTGGGCCTGTTCACCAAGAGGTTGCCTGTCCCAGACACGCAACAGAGGATTCCAGGTTGAATAAAGGATCTGTGGTTTTATTGAGGAAGGAGAGCAGCTTTGATCTTAACCAACCATCTTTGTAAGCCATGTAGTAGAGTAGAACTGCCTTAAGGACACACCTGATCTTTCTGTATACGCAGTTGTCTTCTCCCATCCCACCAGCATCTGGATGGCTCCTCTATGCCCCAAGAAAAAATGTTTCCCAGAAAGTCACAGCCCTCAAACTTTTAAATCTGGTTTGAACATTATTACTAAGTACTTCCCATAAATTGTCTTCTGGCCATTTGTGGCAGGGTTTGCCAGCCCTTTTACTTCCTCATTCAAGTTATTATTGTGGAGTGTCCCTCCTCGGAGATCTCCAGAAGCTGCCTGGAAATGGTCCTGGGCAACCTGCTCTGGGTGGCCCTGCATGAACAGGGGTTGGACCAGATGGACCCAGAGGTTCTGCCAACCCAACCCAGTCTGTGATTCTGTGATTTTTGACTTTGTGGGGCTCTCAGTTCCGTTTGGGGGGGGGGGGGAGGGGTGGGTCTGCTCTTCTGGGCCAGTTTGTGTGACAGTTTGGCTTCCCAGAGCAGCTGCTTTGTAACAGAGGTCTTTGGGGGCTGTGAGGAACTGAAATGTGGTGAGATTCTTACCCGTATTTTGCATCAGTGTAACTCCATTGGGTACACTTTGTACCAGGTAAACCCAGCCCTCAGCTTTTAAGCTCTGCAAAGCAGGGCTTATGAAAGTGGCCAGACTGGTAAGCTTGATCCACC
Organism: Chauna torquata; assembly: GCA_013399475.1. NCBI lineage: Eukaryota > Metazoa > Chordata > Aves > Anseriformes > Anhimidae > Chauna > Chauna torquata. Next base: position 12,482 of record VXAL01017858.1, on the reverse strand, counting down.
AAAGACATTAACTGTGCCACATTTAGTCATTTCGCCCACTGGAAATATCTCCTCAGTCTGTAACGCAGATCCACTTAAATCAACTCTTGAACCAAAGTTCAGAAGAGCAATATCCAGCAAAACAAAGGAAAGAAATTCCCACTTGTAACATGAGCAGCTGCTACTGGCTTCTAAGATAAATTAGCACTCCATAATACAAGAGGCATGATGGGTCTCTAATGTCAAAATGCTGTCAGGGGAGAGCAACCTACAAAAGGATTTTTTTTTCCTTCTGGAAAAAAAGAGAAAAAAAAAAACAAACCACACCATCAAGTAGCTTTATTGGTACAAAAATCAAGGTCACCACACCACAGGTATCAGCCCTTTATGTATTTTGTCTGATTCAAAAAGGCCACGGATGGGGTTTTCACACTGCTGCTGCAGTCTGGGGGTGTGTGTGCTGTGTGAGCTTTGCATTTCATTTCTGTGTCCGTGGAAGCTTCCCTGAGTGGAGAGATGATGGGGCAGGAGACAGACCCCATGGTTCGTGGGATGAAACCAAGTGGGCGCAGGGCTCTTCATCCTAGCAGAGACCCCGCTGTGCCCAGGGACCAGAAGGGACGGTGGCAGAAGGCACAATTCTCTTCTCCTCTGTATTTCATGTCTCCCTCAGCTTGACAGCATCAGTCCCAGGCTGAGCCAAGGGCATCTCCTAAAATCCCCATGGGTCTGCTCTCCAGCTGGGGCTGTGAGCACTTGGAGCTGGGAACAGGGGGCTGGGGTGGGACACGGCAGAGCTGCAGCTTTGACAGCACGGAGCTGACGGGTGTCACACGCCAGGCGTGGGATGCCAAGAGCTGCGGGGTCCCACACAGCCGCCCCACCGGCCAGCTGTACCTCGCACAGCCAGGGGCGTGGGTTGGGCCCCCCCACCGTGCTGGGAGCGTGCCACCGGCCAGGCTCCCATGGCAGAGCCCATGGGAATGCCGTGCCTCTTCTGCCACGGGGACACAAGGGAAAAGACCAGGGGAGGGGGATACTGGGGATGGGGGACTCACCCAGCACAGCAGGGATGTGTATCTGCTCCTTAGCTAGTTGAGACATTTCCAGTGATCGTACCTGACGAATCCATCAATCCCTCAAAAAATTAAAATAAAGCAAAACGACTAAATTATTATTTGTCTCTCCTTCCTCGTCAGATGCACATGCCACTCCCAGCCCTGAAAAGCCCCAGTCTTGCCCCTAAAACAGCCAATGAGGGGAGAGTTGCTGTTGGTACTGGCTGTGCCATAACTGACCTTTAGGGCTGTCTCCTCTAATTAGATTAACAGGGGCCAGGGCATCCCCCCTCTGGCTTCCTCATGGGGCTGGGCAGCACGGGCAGCACCCACTGCCCTGCCTTGGGCTGCCCCCTGCACCCCCTCCTCCTGCTGCCGCCCTCCCCGTGCCTAGCTGGGCCCTCTGGCTTGCACCGTCAGACACGCACGGGACAAAGTGGGGAGAGGGATGTGATCTGGGCTTGTCCCCCCGCTTGCTGTTTGTGGGTTAAAGCATGCTGGGGAGGTTAAAGGCAGCGCAGGAACAGCACAGGAATGGAGCAGGAATGTTGAAGGGGAAGGAGAAAGGAGAAGCCCTCACTGCTCTCCCTCTGCCTGGGGAAATAATTTACTGTGCAGAGTCACCTCAAAGAGTTAAATCAACCAGAGTACACTGCAAAAAGGCATTTTAGCCATTTCCATAGATAATGGTTAGGTCATGTCAAGATGCTGGCTTTCACGATGCTATCAAGCCATCCATAATTTAATGTTTAAAATGCAACCTTAGCAGTACAATTAATACCATTTTATTAGCCCACAGAGGCTTCATGTAACTACTTAGAGCCATATAACACCAGCCCATCTCACAGCCCCATATAAATTCCTCCAGTAAGATAAACTTTTAGGTCTGCAGTTGCAGGCACTGAAAATCTGCAGAGCCAGCAGAAAGTAAATGGCTTTCCTGTCTGATAGAGTATCGCTTTGGAGGAGCGCACCTCTGGCTTCTCTGCAGAGAAATGTTCTGGTGCCAGGACCTTGGAGAGGAGGCAAGTACAGGACATACCTGGCAAGCGGCACTAAATCATCTCCTCCTGCTCCCCATCCTCCCTCTCCCTGTCTCTGCCTCTCACTCCCACGCTGGCACGCACACACCACACACACACTCAGATTTTCTCTCCCATGGCTGGAACAGGACCCTTTGTGCATGTTGCACAAATAAAACCCCTCCTCTCTGCCTGCTGATGGGTTCCTATAACTGACATATCCCAAAACAGCAGCACTGCATGCCCAGCCTTGCCGACCCAGACCCCATTAGGCAGTGTAAGTTTGGATACCTGCAGCTTAGGTGTCTCCATCTGAGCAAGTCATCCCAGCTCCCTGGATAGGCAATGCAAAGACAGAAGCATTTATAGGGCATTTGCCCCACTGGAGATGTCTCCTTTAGGAAGAGCTGAACCCTGGACACCACTGATGATGTCTCCATGGATGAGCAAGGATGGCAGCCTGGATCTGCATACAGGCAGCTGAATCCTACCCTCAAAGTCCGTTGCTGTTATTTCAGACAGAGTGTGTGCACGCAGGGATATCACACCTCTGTGACTTCCGCAGCCAAAAGGTGGACAAAGCACACCAGGTCGCACTGAGCATGAAGCTTGGTCCTTCTGACCGTGCTGTGGTACCTGCCTGCGTTCACAGTGCCTCTCCTTCCTGAGGTCCTGGCCTCTGGGGCCACCACTGGGGTCTGATGTGAGGCTCCTGTGAAGGGAGAGAGGCAGCAGTGCTGATGAAAACCCCTCCAGAAACCATGGCAGGAGGGAGGTTGTAGGAACCGGGGAGGTCCTCCCTAGTACTGTCCTTTTCATGGTGGTCTTCAGCCAGTTATGAATATCTAAACCATATCCCAGACTGGATGCCGGACTCTGCCCCAAGGCAGAGTTTATCTGCAGAGCCTTGAAGCAAACCTGGTTCTTCTGCTAGGCACATGCCCACAGGGCTGCACACCCGCGGACAAGAGCGCAGAGCCAATTAGGCACATTAGCATGGCACCAGGCCAGACTAATTGCACCCTGCTTCTCCTGGGCCATGCAAGCCTCCCATTGCCTTGTGCAAGCTGTGGCCATTTCACCTCTGAGGAAGAAGAGACCTCAGAATAATCCCAGTTTTCCCATAGCCTAGTAGTAGCCCCAGCACCACTCAGAGCCTCGTTTGGGGCTGCTGCAAAAACAATCCCTGCCCCAAGGCATTTTGAGATCATTACATGAAGAAGGCAAAAAATAAAATTGTTAACAGACTTTTGCTGGAGATAAGCAATAGAGGGAGGGGTAGCTTGCTCAGAGAGGCTGTGGCAGAGCTGAGAATGGGACTGAGATTTCTTGGTCCCCAGATCTGCGCCAGCCTCCCCACTGAAACCACCCTGTTCTTGTGCCCACTCACTGCAGGGTGCATCTCTGGGATTGTTTGTGTATTCCACCAGCAGAATAAAAAACCAAATCTGGTACCTTAATCTCTGTGTGTTTTGTATTCTCCATGTTTTTCTCCCTTAAATTCCCACCTTCTGGAGTCAGGTTCATCTCAGCTTCTATGTTGAAAATATTTTTCGATTTTATTTGGCTGTGGAGAGAAGTTGGGACCTGGGAAGCTTAAAACGGTCCAAATTCAGAAAGCACATAAGTACCCTTCCTTCCCCACCTGCATTAATTCCCCTGCATTATTGATTTGATAATTGTCAGGGTCTTATGGCAAACTCAGGATTTGGGGGGATGTGCAGGGTCTTATCACCTGTGTCTCCCATACGCTCTGATGTGAAAAGATGCTGGAGTTGAGGAAGAAAGCACTCAAAGCTGGTTTACAATTTCAGTGATGGGGACACCTATTAAAAATTAAATGGTCACCCTGCCCCCAAATTTCCTAAGGTTAGGACCAGCCTTACTTATTATTCTAGCCTACACTTCGTGTGCATTTTAATTATTTTCTCCACACCAATGCAAACACACACAGTGAAGACAGGTCAAGCTTCCCAAATCAGTTTAATGAATGTCCTCATCTGAGACGATTGTCTTTCGTAATGACTGAGAGGGATGAGAAATATAACTCTCCAGCCTAGCTCCCCAAGAAGCAGCGGGGCCCCAAAGATATGGAAAACCAGAGCAATTCATCAGAAGCAGCAGGAGAGAAAAGATAATTAGAGCCGGAGACACAAGGAATGAAAAGCTGAGCACGGAGGGCACTTTAGGGAGAAAGAGGAGGGGAGCTGAAAAGAGCCACAAGCCTAAATCTGTTGTGTGAGCCATGAGACTCACTAAACACCTGCACAAGAAGGGGAGCAAGCTCGTGCCTCCTGCATGCTGACAAAAAAGACTTCAGGGCAAACACACCTTTCTCATTTACAGGTTTTGTTCCTGGAAGAAATATTCCTCCACTTGTTCCCTTGATCCCTCTTTCCTTCCTTTTTTTTTTTTTTTTTCTTTTCTTTTCTTTTTTCTGCCTGCAAGCAGACATGGTCCCCAGCTCCCCTGGTTTACAGAGATGTGGGTGTGCACATTTGCCCCTCATCTCCCCCTCCTCCCCACTACCTCTGCTCCCCCTCGGCCCCAGCATCCCCTTCCTCACAGAGCAGGGAAGTGAATGGGGTCAGGATGGGGCCCTCTGCTCCCACAGAGGCTGGGGTGAGCCATGATGCATGCAGCATCTGCCCATCAGGCAGTGTTAAGAAACCATTCCTGTGCTTGCTACAGTATCGATCCCTGTTTATTTGATGTTGAATTCAGGGCTTCCTGCATTGAAAGGATGGAGAAAAACCTAAACCAACCCATGCTAATGCAGCAGCTGCTGTGCTGCCCTTGTGAGGAGCAGAAAAGCTCCAGCATCTTTTGAGCCACAGCACACACAACCTGGCAGATCCTGCCCTGCAGCACTCACTGTCTTGGAAAGCTAAAGGAGGGAGGGTGATAAACCTTTTCCCCCTGTTTCTGCAAACAGAGACTTTAGGCAGTTTTGTTGCACAAAAATAGGAGGGCTCCTGTGGAGGAGATCAGCACCCAGCCCTCTGCCCAGGGGCAACACCAAGGTGATTTATTGGGCTGGTTACATTCACCCTCTGCAGTAGTTTGCTGGATGATTTTTTCCTCGTCTGCTTGAAGCCCATAAACCCTTTAAGCACAGGAGCAGTAAATAGCAGAGAACAATGGACAGTGCAAGCAGGCTTCCAGTTTTCCCACCCTGCTAATGCAGTCATGAGTTCAGATCCTCACATGGTATAAAGGGACCGAAGCTGCCTGGACGTGGCTCTGCTAAGGCAGTCTCACTCCCCATGGGCAGTGGAAGAACATCCTCTGTTCGGGCAAGTGCAGACACACAAGGGTGAGCCTGCTGTCCAGGACAAACCCACCACCAATCATTCCTTCTTCCACACATTATATTGGAAGCAATGCTTCCCCAAAGGCACCAATACCAAAGCGATTCCCAAAACTGAGTGTAAAGGCCAGATTGCAAGGACCAGGCAAGACCACCACCGCCACTACCTGGGCATTCCTGCACTCTTGATGCTCCTGTCATTCATTTGGCTCTCTGCAACGCCACACCGATGGGATAGCAGTAAGATAGCTGAGATGGGTGCCTATCCTCTTCTTGTCCCTCTTCATCTTGTTAAGGTGCCAGGTGAAATCTTCTCTTGGACGAGGTGCCCTAAAATGCTCCTACATGCGGTGAAAGGGGAATGTGCTCTTGGTGTAAAGCAAGAGCCTAGCAGGGCTTAGAAATGGGAGTTTTGTAGCATAAATCCTCTCTATATTTTCCCCACCAGCACAGTGTACCACATCCAGGTGTTGGCTGCTCAGATCCTGGACTAGTGGAGTAATGGATTACCAGTAAACAAGGGAAAAGCAAGCTGAAACATTTGGCAGGGACCAGCTGGCCAATTAGTATGCAGAACTGTCTGGCCCGTCAGCATGAGTGATGAATTAGCGCACAGACTATCTCTTGCCACAGAAGAACTATGGTTATCGTAGTCAAATACAGCGAAGGGAAGCCAGAGTTTATTTTTCCTGCTGCTCGTGGAACTACTTACATTTTATATTGTCAATTGCCCATGTCCTACTGAATAGCAAGAGCAGGATTTCAGGCAGAGAGTTTGATTCTCTTGTGTTTAAACACAGATAACCTGACTTGCGCGGAAAATATCCATGCAAGTGAAAAACGTTCCCCAGTGCATGCTTTAAATCCATTCCTGGTGCTGCTTCCTGTTCTTCTTCCTGACTGTGCTGTGAATCCATCACATAGTGGTGTCCAGTTTTTTCTAGGAGGAACTTCATTCCTCAGTGTCCAATCTGTTTTAACACATGGTTTAACATTAATGGAAACACACTAAGTGGCATTAGGAAGTAGAGCAGGGGAAAGGCTCTACCAGATCATGTCACTAATTGCTTCACTGCTGGTTCTGTGCTTCCTATTCCCGTGACATTCCTTTGAAGTCGGAGTGGGATGCTCTGACATATCAGGTACATCAGGGAGCACTGAAAGGTTACGGCTTCCTAACTAAATAAGAGTGGGGTAATGGTTAATTCTTTTCATCTGGTATCCATCACACAGCAGAGGTCAGTGCTGTGTGTTGGGGAGGATGCTGAACTGGACACATTATGGAATTGGTAGTTACAGGATGCTGTACATCCTCTCAAAACCTCTGGAGTAGAAGAGAACATGGAAAAATAAGACTGGATTTGCTGTCATTCCAGGGACAGGTGTGAGAACACTTTATGGGAGACATACACATGGGCCTGCAGGTGCGGACTAGCCATGCTTCGCATAAGGTCCTGACAAGTACTTGCTGGATAGAGTTTGATACAGCTAGATTTTTCACTGCGCTCTAGCCATCTGTCTCCACGGCTGTACTGAAGCATCCTATAGATAGGATGCTACAGAGCTGCAATGCAATCGTGCTGCAGTCACACAGCTGAACAAGCTCTCGTAACAGCGCCTTTGATAGGTTTGCACTTCCCTCTCCGCTTTGTGCATGCGAACATAAGAAAAACAAACCAGAAAAGAAGCTTTGCACAAGGTATCCTAGGGAGCAGTAGCTGGAACAAAGTACTGGTCTAATTTCTCTTGTTTCTTAGGCAGGTTTTACAGCCTGTATTACACATCCTGGTGTCACGGTAAGGTGGCCACCGGAGTGACTTGAAATCTGTGTGGTTATATCCACACTCTGTTCCAGGATAGACAGTCCATGCACATAACAAAAAACACTTCCCTAGGCAGATTGTCATACAGTCTCTCATTTAAAACACCATCCCTGAGCAGGACAAGTGTTCGAGGAACTCCAAAACGTTCAGGCACTTGGTTTGAGCCTGAGTGGGCGTTGCGTTGTCTGGATGTGCACTTGCAGTTCAGCCTGGGCTTTTACACATCCCAGTTTTAGCTGGCTTGGAAATACCCCAGAAATGACAGAGACACTCAGCTCTGCAGACTCAAGCCCACAGCTATCTGCAGTAATATAGATGTAGCCACAGGGAAGCACGTGATGGAAGTCAGATGAAGTAAATCAGCACCAAAAGGACTTAATTACTGATTAGAAAGAGGCGTGGTACGTTCTTCATCACCTAGTCATTAAATGAAGATCAGTTGGCCTTCCAGGTGTGGAGTCCTATTTAGCCGTGAGCTATCGGTAGCAATGCAGGACTTGGCACTGATGCAGCCTCTGGTCTCCTCTATGCCAGAGATCAAACACAACTGCTACAACTGTCCATTTGGATCTGCTTTCCTACTGTGCAGCTGGCACTGAATTTTTTGGGAATGAGCTTCAGTCAGATTTTTGTGACAGTTGTTCCTTTTTTTTATTATTATTTTCTAGAACAGGTTCTTACTTCATGTTTATCTTCCTGGCTCACACTGGGAGCAGCTGGGGTGACACAGGGAAGGCTGGTGGCGTTCCTCTCAAAGCACAAAATCTCTTTTCCAGGATCCTCAAGGCCTGTGCTGTAGGATGGTTGAGAAGAAAATTCTGATTTTAAGAGGAGTTGAACACAACAGCAAGTTTTCAATAGGAATTAGTAATTTTATTCCCACATTTGGGTGGGTGGGGGGAAACCATGTGCATGAAAAAAGCACCGTGAGATCTTGCCTCTGCAGCTTGATGCTAATTTCTCACAGTTTCTTTGGCTGGTGAAGCAGCAGAGCTCTTGTGTAGGGCAGAGAGCCTGAAACCAAACTCTCTGCTCTGGGAAAGCACAAGATAGGGAGGGAGGAAGATGAACACAAAGCCATTAGGCAACAGAAAATGAAACCAGCTGGCTGTGTGTCGTAGCTGGAGCAGGGCCAGCCCAGCCACCCACACACAAAAGGCACTCATGTGGTGGAGAACACAACAAGGTGAAGGGTGCACTGAGGCTGGATCCACTGGATCATTTCCCCAAAGAGCAGCCAAAGCGCTTCATTGCCAGTTTTGGGGACCCCATCACTCAGGAGCACTGCTGACTTCAGCCCAAGCCTGAGTCACACTGCAGCTTTGCAGGATGGCCGCATAAGCCTCAGGAAGCATGGAATGATACCTCCTGGAGGACACCGGCTCCAGATGTCCTGAGTATTTCAGAGCAAAGCTACAGCTGAGATCCTTCTCCAGCTGCAGCAGGGACAAGGGATGGGGCAAGTCAGCTAGTTCAAATGTCTTTGGCTGGTTTAAATGAGCAGAGCTCCACTGAGTTCAATTAATTTTGGATTAAGTCTATCCTCTGAAGAGCCTGTGTCTGTCACAGGGCTGAATCCTTCCCAACATGGGACTTTAGTCATTCAACTCAATGAAAGGACTGGACTCACCTCTAGTGACAGATGAGGCCTGAGCACTGGGTTTTAGGACGCGTGCATGCACACATCTATGCATACACATGTGTACATGTATTTACACACAATATTTATGTGAGATTCATCAGTCTTTTTCTGGAAACACTGAGGGAATTTGATGGGGATCAAAAAAATAAAGATTTATAGACAGGATGCTGAAATTAAATCTGCAATTATCAGAAACTGAGATCCTTCCTTCGGGATTGTAAAAACACCTTGTGGTCTGTAGGAGAGTCATGTCCTGTACCTTGGTTTAAAAAATACTACAGTAAGTTTACTAATCCCAGATAAATCTGGTAAGCCTTTTCCTTAATGGTCTGGCAGGATTCACTGATAAAGTCCCCAATGAACCACACACAACCTGCACTTTTTTATACTCCTATCAATGTGTATATTGATCTGTTCTCTTCCAGCCGGCAGAGCTGGTATTGCCTTGCACATGCTCACATCGTTCAGACTGGCTTTCACACCACAGAAACATTGCTTCTCATTTCCCACTAAATTCTTTGGAGTCCAGAATCCGCCCGACAGCCTGATTCTGCTGGGTGCTGTGATGGGGGCTGGGGCACCTCAGCATCCTGTGGGACGCCGCGTGAGACTGGGGTCCTGCTGCTGTGAGTGTGAGGGAGATGTGCTGACCTGATTCATCACCCTGATTTGCATGTGTGGTGTTAAGGGAAATGCTGTATCCTATTAAATTAACAAACTCGCACATTCCATCAGCCAGTTCTCATGCCCTCTAGGCATCCTCTGGAGGTTTCCGCGACATGCCAACGAAACATTCAAACTACAAGACAGCCCAGTCACTTCCCATCCATTTTTTATGGTACCATGGAAACAAAGCGAGCCTGGCAATTCCTTCATTAGGCTTTCAATAAATCAATCCACAACTGTAAGAGGTACATGCCTTCAGTGCCCCTGGGTTTCACTTGGCTCCCCTGGGCTAAGCAGGCTTCTGCGCCCTGTGCCACCTATCATGTGGTCGCCTTGTGGCCTCTGCTCCCCAAACAGCCATGAAGGGTTTGGGAGCGGGTCGGCTCCTTTCAGGCTCTGTGTTCACAGACGTTGCTTGGCTTTGCATTTCTGGAAGCCATCCTGCACATGTGCTGGGCTGATGTGAAGCCAGAGCCTCAGACGGGAAGACGGTTTTGCAACATCTTCCCCAGCCAGAGTGGAGACCGGGGGCGACGGGACAGACTCAGCGACTCCACTGCTGCACAAGTCACCTTTTGTCTTGCGGCTGGGGATGCTTCCTCACCCATTTCTGGACTTTGACATGTCCATCAGAGCAGACTTTTCCCCTTTCCCATTTTAAAGCCCCTCTCCTCTCACAGTCAGTGTCTGCGTGCACATCTGTGTGCGCGGCCTTTTCTCTTCTGCTCCAAATATCTCTCTGCTGCAGAGGTCGGGGTGCACGGGGCTCCCCTGGACCTGTGTTAGCTGTAGATGCCAAGGTGTGAGCAGTCACTGCAGCTCTCCTGAAGGACAACAAGCCCCTCATCTTTCCACACACCGCAGCGGTTGGATGATTCCTGCTCGGGATTAGGGAGACAATGCTTGTGTGTTTGGCTGGGGCACCTGGGCCTGCGGTACCAGAAGCCGTCTTCCCAGCATCTGAGATTTTACTTAGGCTTGGAAGAAAAGCATCCAGAGGAAAAGTCAGCTTTCATTAAAACTGAGGAAATATAGGAAAAAGAAAAGCCAGACCTCCACTTTTCTGGCCCTCGTGGCCCCATGGAAGAGCTGAAAGCTATGCCTCCCTGCATCCAAAATGCCAGGAAAACTCCTGGATCCATATTTCAGATCATTGCCTAAATATTAAACGAGTCTCGTTACTGACTCCAAATTACAATTGCAGCAACCAAAAGTCAGGAGTTGGACCAGGGGGTTCTAAGGAAGAGAATAGGAGGTGGAAGAGGACAGGGCCTTCACCAGTATGGACCACAGTTCAGGCAGGTTGCCCATCATTTTAGCATTGACGTCTCCTGGAGACATCTGGAGAACAGGAAGGTATGTGCACAGAAGCACAGCAGCTGCTGTGTGGGTTTATCCCAGTCTGTGCTTTATTCCCCAATTTTTTTTGACTGTTTAGAGCCAGGACCTCAACTTGGACCACAGTCAGGAGATGAATGGGACCTTTGGTTTGAAGCCAAATCTGTTGGAAGGCATTGCTAAAGCATGTCTGCGTGTGTAGATGCTCAGTTAGGCTGTCTGGCTACTGCCCAGCGCTGATCAGCTCTCACCTGCTGGAAATTGCTGCATATTGGTGTAATCCAAAGCAGTAGAAGTCAAAGGCAGGGGAAAAAAAAAAAAAATCACCCAAACCTCCTTTTGATTTCAGAGGGCTTTGGATCAGGGCCTTCATTGTTTCACTTTAGCCTTCACCGAGGGTGAAACTACATCCCTGAACGGGCATGAGGAAGGGAGCGGGTGCTGTGTCGGGTGTCTCGGCATTGCTTGCCTTATGTGCAGCCACATTCCTGCAGAGCAGCGGTCGAAATGAATATTAAGACAAAAAGCTGCTGAAGCAGCGAGAAGGTAACATTTCCATTTGCAGGAGCTCAGGCTGGCATGGTCCCACCAAGAAAAATACCTGCAAGCTGCGTGTCTCATGTCTCCATGCTGCCATCCCACCATCTGCAGTGGGTACATCCCATGGGAGCAAGACAGGGAGGTCGGCCTCTCTAGTAAGGCGGGGAAACACTGCTGGGCTAGGGTGGAGAGGAAGACCATGCTGAAGGTGGCTCTGCATTAACCCCTTTGCTTCTGGAAGCTGTCTTGCCTGGGCATATTTCTGTACTGGTGACTTAAATTAACCTCCCATTAAATCGCTTTTATCAATAAATTGCCAGAATCTGCCTGGGCGCTCTTGGCAGGGTGGGATTTGTGCCTTTGCCAGATGGCCTGGCACACACAGCAGCAGTGAGCTGCTTATGGGCACTGGCTTTATTAAACATTACTGCTTCAGCTTCTCTCCAACTGCTAATAATAAAAGGGATCGTTGAAGTTTATTCTGACACAAATGAAGCGATTTAGATTTACTGGGAAGATGCTCAGTGGTTTCTTCAGTGCTTAGGACCCATCTACCAGCAAGAAGATGTACGGGTGCGGGGGTGTTGTGGCAGAGTTGCACTCACTTGCTGTGACCGCCTGGCCCCTACTCTCCATCAGAATGGCCAGCCCTGACCAGGTACCTTCTCTGAGGTCTGGGCATAGGGTTTGGGGACAGCCTTCTCCATCGTGGCCAGCTCACCTGGCTCCCGTACATGGCCCATCCTGCTGGCAAGTGGGTTTGCTGCCCAGCCTCTGCAAACTGCCGCTCTCCCTACCCTGAACAAAACAGAATTTTCAATGAAAAATGTCCATGTGCTACTAATAGTAGACTGTTTTTCATTAATTTGTTTAATGGCTTGCAACAATGGGTGGGCTTGCTTGACGTTTTACTTTGCTTGGTCAGAGGGGAAGGTCCATCAGAAATAATAATGATGGAGGAGGAGGGATAATAAAAAAGTTGTTAAGCATCTCTGGATTAGAGACCCCAGAGGGATCAGAAAAGGGATTGTGCCGGGCTCCATCACACCAAAGCCACTGTGCCTGCTGCCCGCCAGCCCACTCTACTCAGAATCACAGAATCAC
>VXAL01017856.1:91612-114902 GCA_013399475.1 Chauna torquata | reverse complement strand
TGTTTCTTTTGTTTTTTTTTTCTTTGTTTCTTCCCCCCCCCCCCCCCCCCCCTTTTATATATTAATCTGTCTTAATCTTAACCCACAATTTTTCTCACCTTTGCTCTTCCAGTTCTCTCCCTGATCCTGCTGGCAGGGAGTAAGCAAGCATCTTAGCTTAGCTTAGCTGGTGCTTAGCTGCCTACCAGGTTTAAACTACAGCACCTTTCAAGGAAGAAGGCAAACAGTATCCTGAGATGCACTGGGCAAAGTGTTGCCAGCAGGCCAAAGCAGGTGATCCTTCCCCTCTGCTCAGCATTGGTGGGGCCATACCTGGAGAGCTGGCTCCAGTTCTGGGCTCCCCAGCACAAGAGAGACATGGAGCTACCAGTGAGAGTCCTGTGAATGACCATGAACATGATAAATGGACTGGAGCACCACTGCTGTGAGGAAAGGCTGAGAGACCTGGGACTGTTCAGCCTGGAGAATAGAAGGGTTCAGGGGGCATCTCATCAAGATCTATGAAAACCTGAAGGCTGCAGAGGAGGATACAATGGCGACAGAGCCAGGTTCTACTCAGTGGTGCCTACTGACAGGACGAGTGGCAATGGGCATGAACTGAAACACAGGATGTTCTGTCTGAACATCAGGAAACACTTTTTCACTGTAGGTGAGCAAACACTAGCATGGGTTGTCCAGAGAGGCTGTGGAGTTTCCCACCTTGGAGATACTTAAAAACCATCTGGACATACGCCTGGGCAACCTGCTGGACCAGGGGGGTTGGACCAGATGACCTCCAGAGGTCTCTTCCAACCTCAGTTGTGCTGTGTTTTTTCGCTTTCAAATTCCCTGTACTGTAGATCAAAAAGGAGAAGAGCAACATGCCTTAATGTTTCCTCTGGCTAGAAACCAAACAATAGCATAGAGGGATGAAGGAGTAGTTTCTCCACTACCATCGTGTGACATGTTTGTAGCCTCAGCCACCACAGTTAGAAGGGATTGTCTTCTCTCACCTCCTACACAGCAATATCACATCATGGGAATGACACACGGACACAGCCTGGCACAGCAAGCCTGAGCAGCTGCAGCTTGGAGGCCTTGCAAACTCAGTGCAGAGCTTGCGTGTTCCGCAAGTAATGGCACTGCAGGTTTGCTGGAGTAGGGGCCTCAAGGACTGGGGTGTAGGGGCAGAGCTGCAGAGCCTGCTATCCACAGGTTTGGTCCTGCTGCTACTAGAAAGTTACATAGAATCACAGAATCATTTAGGTTGGAAAAGACCTTCAAGATCATCACGTCCATTCCTCCACCTAACACTACCAAGTCTACCAATAAATCATGTCCCTAAGTGCCCCATCCACACATTTCTTAAATACTTCCAGGGATGGCAACTCCACCACTATCCTGGGCAGCCCCTTCCAATGCTTAACCAACCTCTCCATGAAAAAAGTCTTCCTAAGATCCGATCTAAACCTCCCCTGGTGCAACTTGAGGCCGTTTCCCCATGTCCTATCACTTGTTGCCTGAGAAAAGAGACCGACACCCACCTTGCTGCAACCTCCTTTCAGGTAATTATAGGGAGTGATGAGGTCTCCCCTCATCCTCCTTTTCTCCAGACTAAGCAACCCCAGTTCCCTCAGCCACTCCTCATACATCTTGGTTTTCAGTCCCTTCACCACCTTTGTTGCTCTTCTCTGTACGCATTCCAGCAACTTGGTATCTTTCTCCTAGCAAGGGGCCCAAAGCTGAACACAGTACTCGAGCTGTGGTCTCACCAGCACCGACTGCAGGACAATCACTTCCCTAGTCCTGCTGGCCATGCTGTTTCTGTTAAAAGCCAGGAAGCTATCGGCCTTCTTGTCCACCTGGGCATGCTGCTGGCTCATGTTCAGCCAGCTGTTGACCAACACCCCGAAGTCCTTTTCTGATGGTCAACTTTGCTAAGCCTGTAACTCTGCTTTTGGTTGTTATGACCCAAGTGAAAGACCTGACAATTACCCTTGTTGAATGTCATGTGATTGGACTTTGCCCATTGATCTAGCCTATCCAAATCCCTTTGTAAAGCCTTCCTACCCTCAAGCAGAGGAACAGTCCTGCCTAACTATTTATCATCTGCAAACATACATAGCGTGCACTGAGGATCCAAACCATGAGCAGGTTCCTCCACAGTTTCTCCAGGAGAATACCGTGGGTAACAGTGTCAAACATTTTACTAAAATCCCGGTAGACAACATTCGCAACCTTTCTCTTATCTACTAAGCAGGTTATCTTGTCATATGGTTATTACCCTTGGAAAACAAACCTGTTCCTTACAGAATAAGCTGAGCCATTGCTTCTTTCTGACACTCTTCATGTTCAAACTGCAGTTTTATAATCTTACTCATTTTGATAATTGGCCTCAAATTTGTGTTCCAAGGTTCTTTCTGAAGTGAGAAAAAAATGGAGGGTTTGGATTCCTCTAAATAGCTGAACATTTTTTCAAACTTTCCAAATCTACATATGCACAGGCAGCATGCAAGAACAACTTGTGTCCTAAAGGTGAATATTTCACAATGTGCTCATTGTTTAAGAACTGAGTATTCTGAAACTCTTCATCATAACAAGAGCTCTAGTGCTAACTGCCACTGCTGTTTCCATTATAGTAATGGTTTTCAATTAGTTTATAGCCAGTCTGCTTCACCTTATAATAGAGATTGCTTGACAGCAGACATTCTGATAGCCACAATTCTTTTAGGATTGCCATTTCTTCATAAATGATAAGGGTTTTGTTGTTGTTGTTGTTGTTGTTGTTGTTGTTGTTGTTGTTCATTTTTGTTTGTTTGTTTTTGTCTAAAAGGTTTTCATAGGTATCTTTTGCAAAGTTCATGAAAATGAGACTGGCAGTAAAAATGAGTGCTGCAGAAGTAACAGGGATATTTTGTTGCATTCTTTCTGCCATGTGCTTGTACCTGTTTCTGTAACAGTTATATTTATCACAAGTTTGTTGGTTGAATTTCAAGCCTATACATTGATTTTGGTTCTAAGTTAAAAATTTTTTTTTTTCTTTCTTTGTTTTTCTTTCTTTCTTTCTTTCTTTCTTTCTTTCTTTCTTTCTTTCTTTCTTTCTTTCTTTCTTTCTTTCTTTCTTTCTTTCTTTCTTTCTTTCTTTCTTTCTTTCTTTCTTTCTTTCTTTCTTTTTTTTCTTTCCTTCCTCACTTCCTTCCTTCCTCAATAGAGACCATTACATATTTTAATATTCTTTACAGGTCTTTTTTTTTTTATTATTTGTATAACTGACAAACAACAAGAGTACCACAAATGAGGCATCATTGACCAGGTTTTATGTTTTTTTTTGCCATTTTGCAAAAACACTAAATTACTCAAAGTTGTCTTGGCCTTTTCCATAAATGCTGACAGCTCGCAATTTCCTCTTCCACTTTTTAAGTATCAGATTTTTTTACAGTAGTCTATAAACTACATCGTTAATCAGATAGTGTAAAATCCAATTAGAGACATTAGAATCCAGAAATACAAGTGTTAAGGAATTTATTTCTTGATTGACAAGAAAGCCAAATAGACTCATCTATTTAGAATCTTAGCAACAATTAGCTGCCTTAGTTTCATTTATTGTGACATAAAAAATCTGGTTTATTGAGAGCTCTATTGAATAAGATTTCTATGATATGCACCATGAGAAAATATCTTCAAACTAAAATGATTGTTTTGCTGTAATAAATTGAACCATATGTACACTATGTTATTCAATCCTTTTTCTTCAAGGCATAAATTGATATTAAAGAACATTTAAGTCATAACACATGGTTATCCAGGCATGAACGAGGCAATAACCCATATAAGTTGTCAAGGTGAAGCCAAAGCATTTATTAGAGGTTTGTGTTGTTTTTGAAAAGTGCACGGTTGGATAAACATGGATTAGTGCTATTATGCTGCTACGATGACTCAAGTGTGTTTTTACAGTGTCAGTAATTTTTATGTTTAAAAATCACTGGTGCAGTATATTAGCTATAATTTATGTTTATCATCTTGTGTACTCTAATAGGTTTCAACAAACCATTTAACACTTCAGCTTGTGCATATACATTACTTAATAGGTATTTATCTTAAAAAAGAGATACTTAAACGGGACTTTCAAAGCTTGCAACTGCATGCTAAGAGCAAATACTGCAGTCAGGTACATTAACTTTTTTTTTCTTCTGGTCTACATTTAACTTTGAACAGTGTGACCATGCAATTTCTTTGTACACTTTGTTCCCAATTGAAGCAAGAAAGATATATCATCTCTAAACCCCATCAGCCTGAATGACATCGAAATCCCTGACATGAAGTGTCCGTCACACTTACTAAGTAGAGTAGATGTGATAAAGCCAACACAGCTGAAAATGCCAATAACTTCCCATCATCAGAGGTTGCCCTTTCAGGGTAGCATAGGAATTCATGCTTTCCTAGTTAAAGGATGCTATCAATAGTAGACTTTATTAATGATATGTCTTTACTATTCTTTTTTGGTATCTTGGCTTACTTATTTTAAAAAATCTGTTCCCTCTTCTCATAATACTCAACACTGTTTTGGGAGCAAGCTCATCTGTATGTAAAGGAGATGGGGAAGGCAATATTAAAGCGAAGAGAACTCAAGTTGAAGCCCCGACCCAGTGAGGGGTTTGGGGCGGTAATGGATGCATCATGCTTAATTTATGGTACTATTGAGTGCTTCAGACAACATGTTACTTATTGTATGGGCTGTGCTGATGACGTATTTCTGTTCTAGACAGTCTAGGTTCGAATTACTAGTGTTTAGTACTTTCAGAAAGGAGATTGATGCCAATTTAAAAATTATCACAGTTTGGTCTTCCATGGAGGGGGAGAGTGCTGCCATTTCCTTACGTAAGCTATTACTCAATAATTTAGAGAAAAAAGCAAAACAAATATAAATGTAAGTTCTGGTTAACAATCCTGATTCATCTACAAGTGAGGTCATTTCAGAAGAAGAAAAAGAGTTGATGCAGAACCTTGAGGCTATGGACATGCTGATCTGCTCTGTAATAGATTTTTACAAAGAGGCTATCAATTCTCCTGATTCAGTCAAGCATATCTGTTGGCTGAGTTAGCAAATAGGGAGGATTTATTATTCACATGGGAAAGATTGACAAAGATGGACTACTTGGTATTGCAAACTACTTTTTTATAGTAACCTTTTTCTTAAACATAATTAAAGAAATATTGACAAAACTTAGAGAACATTCTTAAATACCTATAAACAGACAACTTATTCATTCAAATTTAATTTTTATAGATGTACATTTACAAGTTTTACATTTTGATCAATAGCCGTAATAATTCCACACAAATATAAAAGCCTTTTTTTGAATATTGACTAAATTAATAATCAACTACCTACAAGCTGCACCTTACATTTTATTACACATAAACAAAATACACCATTTCCAGTTCTTTAGAGTACACTTTTCCACCAGTTTTAAGGGAGATGTCCTGCTTGCTTTGACGTTACCTTCTGCCAGTACATTGTGCAAGTTTATTTTGTTGACATTTTTAACAGTTTTGATGTTCTGTGCAGTAGGTGATGCAGCTTATTCTGTGTTTGATGTGTTTTCTGAAGGCATTACTTATTCATTTTGCTACAGTATTCCCTGCAGACCAAACGAGAGTGTGGTCCCATTTTACAAGGTACTACACAAAAAATAATGAAAGACTGTTTCTGCCTCAGGTAACTTACAGTCTTACTATTACATATTTAGAAAGAATTGAAAGCATGGTGTTTTCCCTGGTAAACAAGGACAAGGAAGTTGAAACTTCATTTTGTGGAAGTCCATACTGTTTCTTTAGTTTTTAGTCATTCCTGGTAATAATAGTTTAGGAAAGAGTGATTTGACATAATGTGACAGAGGAAAAATACTTTGGAGCAATGGTGATATTACCATCTTCATGCCAACATGGCTTTTCACTTTCCACAGCAAAACTCTTATTATCTTCCCCTGGGGAAAAGCATGCAGATCCATGCTAGGACTGCTGTCAAATCTGGAAGGCTTTTACAAACTGTTTTTAATCCTGTGCAGAAATCCCAAGGCTTCTTGTGTGGAGTTTCAGGGAGCTGCAAGGACCAATTGTTCCCTGAGGGCACGGAAGCCGAGAGCTGGGCTGAACAAAGCATGCAGCAGGGCAGAGGCTTCCCCAGGCAGAGCTTGCTACGATGGCAGTGAGGATCACTCAAGAATTTCATCTTCTAATTTGAGAAAAAGATAAATTTTGAGGGTTAAGTGTGGGGAAAAAGGAGATATGAAAAGGGCAATAAAAGTCATAACTAGTGAATGAATAATTTCTTCCATTGACTCTAAAGGATCTTAGATGGTTTGTAAAATCTGTTATTCCCATGCATGTCTTCCAATATCTTACTTTATTGCAGCTGTGATGGGATACTACTTTATATTAATACAAAATAATTTAAATTTGAATAATGCAGTTTTGCTAAGACATTTCTTCTTTGGCATAAAACATTTGCACTTAAGATATCCAGATAGCTCATTACTCAATAAAGCAAAAGTGTAAGTATTTACAATACTCATTACCATATACTGTTTGATCCTAAATTTGAGATGCATCTCTAGGACAGTAGTCTAAAAGCCATATTCTGTGAACTGCCACAAGACTCGATTCTCTGCTTCTTGATACTTGTGTAAGTGTATTCTAGTGCTCATGTACATCACAGTTAATTCAACTCATAAAAGCAAATTATGAAAAAAACAAAACAAAACAACAACAAAAAGCAAACAAACAAACAAAAAAGATCCAGTCTAAAGGGCTTTTTCTTTAATCATATTTTACTTATAAAATGTAAGTGCTTAAACTTTCCAATTTACAAAGCAGTTACTTGCATGTCATGCACAAATCTTATACAAGACATTGAAAGCATACAGAGTTTGGCCACTGTGTGGAAGGGATGTTTCAGCATACAAGACAAAATATTGGATCTGAATTGTAAGGTGGTGAATTTTGTCTGCTAGTTTGCTTATGACGATTTTGGCTTGTGTGTAGTCATTTTATACTCAGAGTTTAGAATATTTTTTAAACAAATACTTAGAGTGAGCTATACAAAGTAAGAAACTATCAGCCTTAACAGAAGCAATCCTGACAAACAGTTATTTTCATTTTAGCACTGACAATTATGTAAAGGTGTCTAGAACAGCAATGGGCACCTTAATTACGAGACCTAATTATACCAATTTATTTATACACCTCCTTTATTTATAACTTTCCCACTCCTTCAAAGTCAAGAAAAAGTAAAGCAGAATTTCATAGATGGTTGCTTCATCATTGAAACACAAACACAACATGAACTATTTGAACTTGAACATTCACATGTATTTTGTGTTCACATTGTGTTCTGTTCTTTTCCTTTTCCAGTTTTCAAAGGAAGACAACTTTTTATATCTCAGTATCTGATAAAAACACCTCTATGAAAAAAAAAAAAAAACACCTGTGTCCTGGTTTTAGCTGGGATAGAGTTAAATTTCTTCATTGTAGCTGGTACGGTGCTGTGTTTTGGATTTATGATGAAAACAGTGTTTATAGCACACCAATGTTTTAGTTGTTGCAGAGTAGTGCTTACACAGAGCCAAGGACTTTCCAGCTTCTCGTGCTGCCCTGCCAGCAAGGAGGCTGGGGGTGCACAAGAGACTGGGAGGAGACAGAGCCAGGACAGCTGACCCCAACAGACCAAAGGGATATTCCATGCTATGTGGTGTCATGCTCAGCAATAAAAGCTGAGGGAAAGAAGCAGGAGGGGAGGATGTTTGGGGTGATGGTGTCTGTCTTCCCAAGAAACTGTTACGCGTGATGAGCCCCACTTTCCTGGAAGTGGCTGAACACCTGCCTATTGATGGAAAGTAGTGAATGAAATCCTTGTTTTGCTTTGTTTGCACACACAGCTTTAGCTTTACCTATTAAACTGTCTTTATCTCAACCCATGAGTTCTCACACTTTTACTTTTCTGATTCTCTCCCCCATCTCACTGGGTTGGAGTGAGCTTAGCTGTCTACCAGGGTTAAACCATCTAACATCCTGTTAGAAATCTTTTGAATATGCTCCATATTAAAGAAATGCACCCCGAAATTTTCTACATTCCCTTAGGTTTTGAAGCTATCATCATCTTCTTCCTGAAAGTTATTTCCTCTGTGTATAAGAAGCCAAAAGTTATAAAAATATTTTACAAAGAGAAAAAATCCAATTCTCCTCTTGAACAAATTTTGTGTACTTCCTTCTGGATTATCATCACATGTTGTGTCCTGAATTTTGTCCTTCTCAAAAGGAAAGCATATTTCTATAGACAAGCAACATAGATCTATGTAAATTATCATGGTCAAAGTCCTTTCTTAGGACTGTGTCTAGGGTAATGCAGTTAACAAATAATAGAAATAATAAATCAATGATAGTCTCATTGCTTTTCCAATTAGGCTATACAGTATGTTAAATAAAATATTATAGCAAGTGACTATATATGTCTGAATCTTTCCATCTCTGAATTATCTGAATGGCCTTGTGATGGAGCGCAGAGAGCTTCTTGAGCATAGAAGTTGTAGAGAAGTAGACTTACATGTGGTTAACAAGGATATGGTCTATTTCTTTTTTTTCCCACTGCACTCAGAAAAACAGGATTTTATAACTAAGTTTTTTAGAAATAAACAAGGCAGCTCAAATGAATATACTCGACTTACCTGTTTCTCCTCCTACAGGATGCAAACCTACACAACCCCAGGTACTGGCCAGCACTTGGCTAATGAGGCAGCATTATTATATCATTGCAAAACAACTCACATCATGTTCTGAAGAGGTTGCTGATCTTCTCTTTGCATTTTCATTTCCTTTCTTTGAAACGTTTCTTGACCAAGCTATGTAATTACCATCGAGTCCTTACTTTAATTTCTTCACTGTTTTCAATTCAATTAAACAATGGTTATTTTGCATTTTTTTTCCTCTGTTTTTTTGTTTTTAAAACTGTTTTAATGTGTGCTGTGACATTGGAAAATAGGAGTTTTTAATTCAGTCATTCATTAAAACAAAACTCATTTCTGTGTCCCAGAAGAAAAATCTGAAATATAGATCTTACATTTGCATGTATCTATTCTGCCCTAATCTCACTCATTTATATTTCCTGACAATACAGTCACAGTATGTTTTTTCTAGTCCTGTTCTTTCAAGTTATTCAGTAAGAAATCCCAACTACACTGTAGCAAAACTGACTGTAGTGAACTGTTTTCTATTTTGATTATCAAATAAAGAAACCAGTTGAAAAATTAAAGTCTTGCCATTACCCCAAGATTCCTCATATACACTGAATCACACAGTCAGAAGTTTACCCTTCAGTAATTGTGACTGGCTGGTACTTCCTAAAACTTCAGTTGTGCACTTCGTATGACTAATAGATTCTGGTCCACAGTCTTGACGTATTTCTTCTTTTTCATACAATTAATTATATTTTCAAGCATGAGAGTTCAAAATTACTTCACCAACACATATAATGACTAAAATCCACTAAAAAGGAAATGAGAAATATCTGCCAGCAGGAACCAAAAAGAGCTAAACAGAGTAAGGAACAAGACTGAGAACAGATTTGAAAAATACTGATTTTGACAGAAACCTTCCTCTTTATTTATTTATTTATTTTTAATGTGCTTTCTGCTTTAGTTGTCTCATCCTTTATTGCTAAAGATTCAATAAAACAAAACCTACTTTTTTTTCAGCAGCTGTTGTTTGGGAGACCCAGAACAGAATTTACTTCAGGCTTGTAACTTAAATGTTTGTAGGAATGTAGGATCCAGAACAAAATACTCTGTCCAAACTCCAGATCTGAGTTTAGATCAGAGCCTGCAATTTAGAACTCAGCACTGTTTGAATGAGAGCATCGCATGCAAGAACACTCAAAGTTGGCTGAGACCTTGAACTAAGCCTTTAATATGAGGAATGCAGGAGCAGGCACTTACCTTTCAAACTACAGGAAACAGTACTATTCTAAGAGGACTACTAGCTGGATCATGGTTGGTTTTCATAAGAAATATATACAGTATATTTGTGAGTGTCCTCAGTGGGGCTGATTCTAAGACAGAAGCACATGGTTGATACCTTCCCTTTCGGCAGATTTGTTTTCAAATTGGTATCAGTAATTTGGTTGCATAGAAAGAATAATGTCTAGGTAAATAATGGAGCTGAGACTGAGAGTGCTGATTTTGGAGCCCTAGAACAACAGAATATTCCTGATGACTCTCAGCTGGATGGTGGTATTTTCCCACATAAGTGCTGTAAAGATACCTTAAAGAATTGCAGAGCCTTTCAAAGCTCTAAACAACTTGCTTTCTGCATGTCATTAAGAGTGCTGGGGATATCTACAATGCATCTGTTCACAGGTATGTGCAGGCATCCCTGAGCAAGCTTTAAATCATATAGCCTGGGATTCTGTAGTCTTGAAGTCATAGAAGTGTGGGCTTCAGCTGCCAAGAACCTGTCAGTGTTCTGGTGGGCTTGTGCAGTCTGCTATAACACGTGAACTGTTTTGGTACGTGAGCTAGTTGAGGGATGTTTACATGAGCTGCAGTTCTGTGCACCTGGATGACAGTGAACATCCTTCACTTTATAGCTACAGTGAAGATCATAGTGTAAAAACCCACATATGGGTACGTGGAAACAATCATAAGTAGAACTATACAGTCTGCCTACAACTTTGCACCCAGTTTGTTTCCAGAGAACAGAAGTACTGTTACATCTGTCTTGTGAAACTGCTTGTAACTTCACAGTTCATATAGTCCATATAACTACTGATCTCAGTCCTTGCACAGATGGAATGTGGAAACAGAGAACAATGCTGATGTCATGGCAGTCCAGACTTCTTCACTCTCACTTGCTCAGAACCACTATGCTTTTGATATAGTCTATAAGAACAGCAGGTTTTGAGTTCCTGAGTGTAGCAGTTTTCATCTTCATTTCTGTTTTTATACCATCAAGAAGCTGTTATGTTAAATACTGCTCATAATTTAGATATGGCCTAGTTGTAGGGAGACATATAAAAAAGACAAATAACTCCAAGCATATTATCGTGAGAACTAGACAGGAATATTTTAAATGTCCAGTTCATTCAGAACTCCCCACAGATCTAACAACAGCATGTATTAAAAACGTGGAGAATACATCTTGTAATTTTTGCTACCATACTGAGGTTATCAAAGATGTCATTAGGTAGGGGTTAGAATGAGAGAAACTGAGTGTCCAAATCCCTTAAGTAGCTTTGGAAAATTGAGTCATGTAGTCAAACCTTATATCTTTAGAGTCACTGACATATGTATTACTCACTTCACTGATCTGAAGAAGAAAAGACAAATAAAAACAAACCCACCATTTCCACTTAAGAAATTCCTTTAACAACAAGGAATCTTTAAATGTGCACTCATTTGGCAGCAGCATTATCATAAGATGATTATACAGCGTATGAATGTTTATTGCCTGACTTTAAGATGCACAATGTAAGATTAACAATTGTAGAGTTTTTTTTTCTATAAATGCTATATTTCTGCTATTGTGTTTGCAGAATACAGCTAGATAATAATTGATTCTGTGACAGGGACTGGCTAATTTGCCAACAGTATAGTATAAAACACATTTATACAGTCAATTACACCCAAGTGCATGGCCTATTTGCTTTATAATTTCATAAACTTGCCAGCAATTTAAATAAAAAAGTTCCATTAAATTATCATATCATGTGATAGAATGATATTGCCAAGTATATTAAACCATGTGTGTTCAGCCAGAATTAATTAAATATTATTACTTTTTTCTTATTAACACATTGAACCTATCCTTCCTACTCACCACTAGAAATAGAAGCCTATTAGTGAACAAAGTAAACTTAAGGGCAAAGTTTAAACATTTTTTCTGAGGGTGTTTCATTAAGATTCCCAGTTCTTTTGTTTAAACATTTGCTCATGGTAAATGTACTTGTATTGTGAAAATATTTTATGTTCTTAGATATGAATACTGGAAAAGTTTAAAGGTAATCTTTAATAATATTCAGACATTTTAGGCAGATCTGATCTTACTTTTCTCATCCAGTTTAGGAGTCTTGGAAATAACTCTAAATGTATTTGTTTTGCATATTTCTTCTGAACTTTATTCCTAATTTATTTTTGTCTTGATTTGATAACCTTATAGAGTAAAAAGAAATATTATCCATTCAGCATGACCACTGTCTGAAGTCTCCCCATCCCCCACTTGATATTTGAAGAAGACAGCAATGAACAGTAAGAATTAGTGTTTTCATATAACTTAATACAAATTGAGCTACTGAGTTAAAAACCAAAAATTTCTCAGCCCCCTATACTGTGCACACATGAACATTCCTTCTCTCTTTCTCTCATCAGGTGTTAGAGTTTCAGACACTGTCTGTGCTCTCCTGGTTTCAAAACACAGGGGATCATTTTAGGGAAAGCTTTATCTTCTCATTTTTAAAAGACTTTTAGAAAACCCCAAATATAAAAGTGCAGCTTTGTAATTACTGACATGCATTTCACTTAATAAGATAGTGTGTTTGAAAGTGGATAAGCATATCTTTAACAGCAGCATACCAGGAATCAGCAGAAATAATTACCATCAAGATTTAATTATGTCAGACAAGAGTATCTGTCCTGAATAGCAGTGTAGACTGTCGTAGCTGTCTATACTGTATATTCAAGCCAGCTTTCTATGTACTTCTGTTAAACATAGTGTTGGCTATTCTGCTGTGATTTTAAATGAATATAATTGAATGCATCAAAGCAATGAAGAGAATTAAGTGTAAAAAAAAGGGGGAATATGAACAAAAATAATCTTTTGGAAGAATTGGGCCTGGCTCTTCTCTCACATACAAACATCCAACAGAAATATCACTGCAGATAAAGGTGGGAGCAGTATTGTAAGAAAATGTAAAGGAGATCAGAATAGGTCACAATGTGTTTACATGTAATGGTCTCTTTTTTAGCTGCTACTGCCTCTTAGGATGAACTTCAAAAATAATGTAAAACAATTTTGACTGTGATGACACCAACTTGCTCATTTTTAAGAAAAGCTTTCATCAGAACATCTCCAAACTATGCAAAATACTCTAGTTTGTGTTGGTGCCAAACCAAAAATATGAAGTTTTTGTTTATTCAAGTGAGTGGTGTTATTGAGCAAAGCGAATCTGTAATCTGCGTAAATATTACACATTATTATTAAGAAAGCTTAAAAAAAAAGAAAGAAAAAAGAATTGTACTAGAGTTAATTAAGGCTTCAAGTAAAGCTTGTTTTTATTGGCAATTTTTTTTTGTTGTTGCAACAAGAAAACTAAAAATTAAGAGGATGGTTGGCAGCAATATTGATATGCTAATGGATAAACATGCTAATTTAGAAAAAAACTAATCAGCAAAGACATTACTAATGGAAATGTACTGGAAAATGGCTAATGCTGTATGCAGACCTGGTATCTACAAAATTAAGAAGAACTCATTTTGTGTTTATAATTGTAACTTGAAAGCTAAGCCTTGATCTTCTCTCTGCTTTGCTTTATTTAGTATTTAAAGATATTTCAGATGACCTGGCCTGATACCATGACACTTGTTTAGCTTCTCTATAATTATAAAGTTACATTCTGTTTACTGATAGGAGAGTTAAAAAACTTACATTTTTTTTTCTATCTACCAGTGTCTCCAGAAAAGGAGTCCTTTCAAATTAAAGACATGAATCAGGTCTCCTGACTGAGGTATAGTAAAACCTCTCTGTTTATCGAGGTATGGTAGAACCTCTCTGTTTATTGGTACTACATGTACACTGTCTCAAGATTTGATACAGTGATGACACATTTAGGCACTAGGGTAAGAGTTTGAAAATACTTAGCATTGGCTCTTCTTTGATTACATCATAACGAAGGACTTTAATTGCAGCTGAGTTAAACCAGTTCTAAGGATTTTCTGACATCCATCTATCATTGGTGTGCCTTTTTTTCTTCTTCTTTTTTTTTTTTTTTTTCTGGAAATGGCTGTTCTGAATACATTTCTACTGGGTACATGCTCTGTTTCTAATTTTGGTCTGCATTTTGAACAACATGTTAGTTTATGGTATCAAAGGTTCTGAGGTGTTTTCAAGTCCCATAATGTTTTCTGAGTTGGAAATACTGTCTTTCAAACATATCATTTAAAGAACTAAGTAATAGATATTACTCTGCAACAGTTTTCAGAATTTTGAAGTGTGTTGGGGAGATGTAGAGGGCAAAACTTAAGTGCTTAGAGTAATACAGTCTGTAATGTTGAAAATGACTGAAGGCTGAAAAGGGTTGAGTAAGATCTGCATTATGTGAACTCAAAATCTAAGGGAACATTTTTGCTCTACTAATCCTGCATATGCACTTCTTAAAATGCTTTTGAGAGTTTTCATGTAGGCATTTCCCTCTTCTTTCAAAGGAAACACTGGGACATGCCAGGATTAAGACTGCCTTTAAATGCACACATACTTAACCCCTGTAAAAGGAAATCTTTTCTCCCTATCTCAGCCAACAGGTCTCCAAATTTTACCTTCCTCTAAGATAATGTTTTTCAAATGGCACAGATATAAATAAATTTAGTCAGACTAGCACACACTTTTAAAGGTTATTTCTTTTAGTTTCATAGTTTTATGTTATGTAAATCATTGAGAACAGGTTTTCTTTAAATTGAAACAGACTTGTCTTAAGGTGATATAAATGTATTGCATAGAGTTAAATAATTTGAAATCATTTTATATCAATCAGTATGCTTTGCAACTTAAAGCTAGGTCATAAGACCTGTTAACACTGGGAAATTGCTCAAGTAGAACATTAGAAACATAGAATCGTAGAATCATAGAATATCCTGAGTTGGAAGGGACCCACAAGGATCATCAAGTCCAACTCCTGGTTCCACACAGGACCACCCAAAAATCAGACCATATTTCTGAGAGTGTTGTCCAAACACCTCTTGAACTCTGGCAGGCTGGCTGCCATGACCACTTCCCTGGGGAGCTTCTTCCAGTGCCCAACCAACCTCTCAGTGAAGAACCTTTTCCTAACATTCAGCCTGAACCTCCCCTGATGCAGCTTCATGACATTCCCTTGGGTCCTATCGCTGGTCACCAGGGAGAAGAGATCAGAACTTGCCCCTCCACTTCCCTCATGAGGAAGCTGTAGGCCACCTTGAGGTCTCCTCTCAGCCTCCTCTTCTCTAGGCTCAACAAACCAAGTGACCTCAGGTGCTCCTCATACATCTTGCCCTCTAGACTCTTCACCATCTTTGTAGTCCTCCTTTGGACACTTTCTAATAGCTTCATGTCCTTATACTGTGGTGACCAAAACCACATGCAGTACTTGAGATGAGGCCGCATCAGCGCAGAGTAGGGTGGGACAATCCCTTCCCTCGACTGGCCAGCAATGCTGTGCCTGATGCACCCCAGGGTATGGTTGGTCCTTTTGGCTGCCAGGGCACACTGGTGACTCACATTCAACTTGCCATCAACCAAAACCACCCAGATCTCTTTCTGCAGTGCTGCTCTCCAGCCTCTCGTCCCCCAGTCCGTATGTATATCCAGGATTGCCCTGTCCCAGGTGCAGAAATTGGTACTTGCTCTTGTTGAACTTCATATTATTGATGATTGTCCAGGCCTCTAATTTGTGAAAATCTCTCTGCAAGGCCTCTCTACCCTTGAGGGAGTCAACAGCTCCTCCCAACTTAGTGTCATCTGTAAACTTAGTATACCTTCAAGTCATTTATGAAAACATTAAGGAGAACTGGCCCTAACATGGAGCCCCACTAGTGACTGGCCACCATCCTGATGTAACCCCATTTACTATAACCCTTTGAGCCCAGTTTATAGACTACAGCTAAAAAGGCCTAAATCCTTGAGAACGCTCTAAGTAAAAAGGATTCTAAATGAAGTTTATTAACTATCCTGGTTCTGACTGATGCTTAGTAAATTGTCCCAATTCTTTTTTAATGACAACAAAAGGTATCTATAGAACTAAGAAGAATTCTTTTTTTTTTTTTTTTTGGCAGTTTGGCATAGGTCTAAATAAAATTGAGTTCTACAAGATTATTTTATAGGAGAGAGATTCACTCAGTCCTTTATGATTAACCTATAAGCAGAAAAACTTAGGCTTTAAGAACAACGAGGTCATTAAGTTTGCATGCAAACAAAGTGTCTAAACATAGAAAGAGAATTTTAAAACCGTCTTAATTTGACAGTATTTGAAGGTTGCTATTAAAGTTTACACAGCTCAGACTGTTAACTGAAAACAAGAAATTATTATTGAGTTCAGAAAA
Organism: Chauna torquata; assembly: GCA_013399475.1. Lineage (NCBI taxonomy): Eukaryota > Metazoa > Chordata > Aves > Anseriformes > Anhimidae > Chauna > Chauna torquata. The sequence goes on along the minus strand of VXAL01017856.1, from coordinate 98,586 downwards.
ATTCTTGCCCCCCACAAATCTAGATAAAGAGTGTAACAAAAATGTTTTCAGTTCTCTGGTGCCTCAACATTTGGAAATTTTATCTGCTTTTTTACTTCTTTTTACAGTACCAATAAAAATAAACTGGAGAGGAAATAACTGGCAAAAAATTTGTTCCCAACCAAAAAAAAAAAAAAAAAAAAAAATTCTTAAAAAATATTTGGGGGAAAAAAAAAAAAATTCATTAATAATGATTGTGAGGAAAAACAACTATTGCTGTCCTGAATTGAAAATTCAGTGCTGAAATAAAGGACTATAAGAAGAATTGATGATATTGACAATAAGATTTTAAAAGTAAAAAAATAGTTATAACGAAATGACAGTGACTGTGTATGATGTGAATGTGTTTGATCATCTTCAAACAAGTGACAGTACTCACAATGGACCATTTTCTTGAGTTTACATGTCTCTAACTCACACAGCTGAAAGTTTCTTAATGAGCACACTCATTAATATATAACATGTTAAATGTGTGGAATAAATTAGTCATTTAAAATGTTACACTTGTTTCTTCCATCATACAAATACATTGAACGTATTTCATTCAGAATTTATTGACCTTTTCTTTTTTTTTTTTTGAAACATTGAAGCAGAAGCTAAATCAAATTTGGACCTAGTAGATTAATATCAGCAAATACTAAGCAGCAAGCTGCTTAGAGAATATCTGAAGCTCTGACCTGGAGATGGAACAATATGTGCATCTTGTATGTTTTAGTCTGAAATAGCTTTGCTATGGTCCTGTGAAATGAAGACCCATTAACAGCTGGAGTACATCAGGTGCACTCCTGAAACACATCTGGTTTCATTCAGAAATTGTCCATATTATATGTTCTTAGGCTACTTCATGATGCAAATGAAGCATAGACAGGAAAAAGGCAAGTATCATACTCATCTGAAAAGACGACAAGGAGAAACTGAGGATCTACAGGATGGTTAGCTAAACTTCAGTCCTCTAGAAGGTTATAGAACAAATCCTCCTAGAAGCTATTTCCAAGCACATGAAAGTTCAGAAGGTGATTAGGTGCAGTCAGCATGGATTTGCCAAGCACAAATCATGCTTAACCAACCTGACTGCCTTCTGTGATGAGATAGCTGGCTTTGTGAAGAAGAGAAAAGCAGTGGATGTGGTATGTTCTCATTTTAACCAGCTCTTTCACAGGGTCTTCCACAGTATCCTTTTAGCCAGACTGGTGAGATAAGGACTGGATATACGAACAACTATGTGACTAGAAAATTTTCTGGACTGCTGAGTCTAAAGAATGGTGATCAGGGGGAGAAAGTCCAACTGGTCAAACTAATGGTGTCCTTAAGGACTGCTAGGGCCAATACTCCTAAATGTCTTTATAAGTGACCTGCACAATAGGACAAAGTACACTCAGCAAGTTTGTGGATGATACCAAACAGAGGGAGCAGGTGACAGGCCAGGGGGTAGGGCTGCTGTTGAAGGGAACTTCAACAGCATGGAGAAATGGGCTGACAGGAAATTTATGAAGCTCGACAAAGGCAAATGCAAGTGTTGTCTCCTCACCCCAGGCAGTATACGCTGGAGGCTGACTGGCTAAAGAGCAGCTTTGCAGAGAAGGGCCTGGGTGTCCTTCGTGGACAACAGGTTGAACATGAGTCGGCTGTGCACCCTGACACTAACGAAAGCTGATCTGTATTAGCAAGAATGTAGCCAGTACATAAAGACAAGTGATTCTTCCTCTCTACTCAGTGCTTCTGAGATCACTTCTGAAGTACTGTGTCCATTTTGGTCTCTTCAGTACAAGACATTGACTTAGTGGAGTGAGTGTGATGGAGGCAGCTGGAATACATGATGTATGAGAGGCTGAAAAAAATGGTTTTGTTCAGCCTTGAATAGAGAAGTCTCAGGAGGAATCTTATTGCTGTTTGACTAGCTAGTGGGAGGTTGTAGAGAAGACAGAACAAGTCTCTTTCTGCAGGAGCACAGTGCTGGGACAAAAGACAACAGATAGGAGTGGGAACTCCTGTTTCTAGATATAATCTTCCTTAATTCTGCAAAGGTCTCTTTACAGTACAGTATTTCGGCGTTATCCACATCTGGTAGGCAACGGTCATTTGTTAATCTTTTTTTAAATGACCATTTGTTGTGAGTACCAACTGCAATTTATACAGGCCAGGTCAACTTGTTTCTCCCCTCTCTTGTTTGTATTCTCCCTACACAGTTCTTACTCTCCATGATCCTCTCCTGGCTTACCTTTCCCACCTTTTGACTGCCAAATAGTGTATTAACAGTAGGGACAGGGATGCAGTACATACAAGGGACAACAGACGAACTATGAAAACAAGGGTTTGGCTGGAAATAAAGAAGATGATATAAGCAATTACAGCTATAAAGACAGCATAAGATACTTGCATCACTTAAAGGGACCCATATTTTAAAGTTTCACCAGATGTTTCTGGTCCTGGTCCCTGCTGCAATGAGACAGCATCATGAAGTGGAGTCCTCAAAGCAAAATTGTGCAGCAGCCTAGGGTAAGCCAAGGATGTAGAACTCTGATAGAAAGCATTGAGGTGTGACAAATTACAGTTGACACTGCTGCCTGAACTCTAGAAAGCTCTTTTAGGTATGGACATATCAATGCAAAGATGTCTTTAAATGCCATCACTACCATTGCAGCATTCACTGAAACTTATTCCTGGTCTTCTACCAACCTGCATTTATGTCCCTATCTCTCCAGATACATCTTCCTCACAGGTCTGTACTTTCCTTTCAAAGGATGCTCCAGAGGTTTGTATTATTTTCACTTAAAAGACGTAACTTGCCTCTCCTGCTCACTAAGGATTGTGGGTAGCCATGTCAAAGAGTACCTGGAACTAGACTGTGCATATCACTCAGTGATTAAGAGCACTTTACTGTTAATTTTAGCAATATTGAATACGGGATCTTATGGAAAGTGAAACCCCGTGTCTTTTCATTTTAGATGTTCATAAGGAGTCTGCAGCTAAGAAATACATATAAACTGTGTACCCATTCAAAGCACAAATCTTATCAACAGTATATCTTCAGAATTATTACCAAAGTCCTCCTACAACAATTTCAGTGGTAGTATAAAAAGAAAGATTAAAGCATGAATGGCAGCTAAATGATTGCTAAAGGGTTGTTTAACCTAATCAGAGATAATGAGACTTAGTGGATTAAAAAATGCTTGCAAACAACCCAATGTTAGTCACAAAAATTCATACTCGGCTCTTTGTCATATTCCAAAGACAGAGGAGACCATTTTTGGTCCCATTGTACACACAGTTTTTTTTTTTTTTTTTTAAATTTTTATTGTTGATGTTAATGCATATCATCTTTGGCTTTAGATATATTGTCAGAATATGCAATTCTTCGTGGTGGTTCTTACAGTAGAAATATAAGGATCATCTTGTTTTTAACTGGGTGACAGACCACATGGTCTTTTGTGTATCCTTTCGTAGTTATTGTTTATGACGTCTATTGAAATACCATTTTGTATTTACCTCATTCTTTCCTGGAAATAGAACATCATTACACTGGATAACGAGTTACATGATGCCATTTAAAATGCTGTTAAGTATAGGTATATCTCCTCATAACTGTAATTCTATAGGTACTTAAATAAAAGAAATTCTATAGGCCTTTCTGTGGGATGATTTTTCAGTGAGGTGATGCATACGTTACTCAAGCATGAGAAATACAAATAGCTGTAAGATATTTATGCCTTTTACAGAAATTCTAACCCTTTTAGAAAATGGCTATAATTTGAAGATAAATTGTGAAGGGAGTATTCTTAATGCTACATTAATTACAAGGGCTCTCTTTTGTTCCCTTTTTGGAGACATTTTGTATTTTTATATGAAAAGATGCATATAATATCGTGGCTTAATGAGCTTAATGTAACTGGAAGCAATCAGATGAGGTTGTATCAAGATTTCAGATACAAATATCACCAGAAAAATCATCTATATCCCTGAATGTCTTTTTCTTGTATACTGAAAACTTTTTCCTTGCCACTAAGTGGCACTGTGTTATTTGTAGTTGGCTGTTCAGGCCATATTAAAAAACCTTTGGGCCAAATTTATTCCCAATATAGCCTCATTAAGTCAATGGAGTTACATGTGAAATGAATTTGGCCCAGAGTTTTAAAGGCACCTAATTCTAACACATTGCTGTGCATTTCCATTGTGGAGGCTCAAGAGAGAAATAAAAATCAGTTAGTGTTTAATCTTGCAAGCATCTGACCCTTTCATTTGGTGTATAACTGTTTCATTATAATTTTTTCCTACCAAATTAGCCCTAGTTAAAAAGGATCATCTTATCTATTTCAGTAGAGCGGTCAGTAGATTTTGATTTGAAAATGGATGATCTCTATGCTCTTTCTGTTCACCCTTAACTTTCATTAAATTAATATTATATATTTTAAAATGTGTGTGCATATGACAAAGTCCGCTATTGAATACCTTGTTATACTGTAGCAAAAAATGTCAAGGTATGAAGAACAGCAGATGATCAGGTTTGTCCAAAGTCACTCTTCATTTCTTGATTCCTTACTGTGATAGAATAATAAATAGGCACATTACAATTTTCAAGCAGTGCTGAGATTATCTGTGACTTACCACTGTGCAAAAAACCACAGAAATATGTTAGCAAATTTTGAGACCATAAACCTTTAAGCACAGTTGCTGACACCTGTGAAATAAGAGTCCTTACCTTCTTAATACACATATAATTTGTCACTTGCTTCCAGTTTCCTGGGCCTTTAGCAAAGATATAGTTTATTTAGTCGTATACACAAAAACTGAGAATTTTATTTCAGAACCCATGAACACCTCTCTGGGGTGTTTAGTCTGGAGAAAAGGAGGCTGAGAGGAGACCTCATCTCTCTCTACAACTACGTGAAAGGGGGATGCAGTGAGGATAGTGTTGGTCTCTCTTCTCAAGTGACAAGTGATAGAATGTGAGGAAATGGTTTCAAGTTGTGCCAGGGGAGGTTTAGATTGGATCTTAGGAAGAATTTCTTTACAGAGAGGTTGATCAAGCATTGGAAGGGGCTGCCCAGGGTAGTGGTGGAGTCGCCGTCGCTGGAAGTATTTAAGAGATGTGTGAATGTAGCACTTAGGGACATGATTTATTGGTAGACTTGGTAGTGTTAGGTGATGGTTGGACTTGATCTCAAGGGTCTTCTCTAACCTAAATGATTCTAAGATTCTATGATTCTCTCTTACTGGCTTTGCACAGGACAAGGAATATGTACATGAGAAAGGCATGTGGCCTAAGAGCTTTGGAAAGGGAAAGGATATCTGTATGCGACGTTACCTTTGGAGGTGGGACTTCATGAGTTCTCTGCTTGGGTCTGGCAAATATTTCTGTTTTCTATCAGGCACCTAAATCATCTATTTTTCCGATAATAACAGTAAAAATATTTCTTTACTAGCTCCTAGCACTGCATTATAAATATGTGCCAGGATTTTTCTAATAAGAGCTAACTGATCATTTGTAAAACAGGAGAGAGATTCTTCCCCAGTTCTCTGTGATGTTGTACTCCTTGTGGACTATTTCACTGACGCTCATGAAATACCTTGGTAGTATTGGATTGTAGATAACCATAGAAGCATATGATTTATTATAGTTGTGATTCTTCACTTTCTTCACAGTGTTGATTTTGCTAAAAACAGGAACAATTTTTTTTCTATAGCTAATATTAATCTTTGTTTAAACCTTGCTGATTTTCTGAGAAGCCCAAAATGACAGTAACTGTATGAGAGTGGCAAGGCGGACTGGGGGAGATCTAACCATTTCATACAGTCTGCTAAAAGAGATGAGATTTTGGGCACACAAATACAATCTCGAATATACATAATCTTTTCAGATATTAGAGGCAGAAGCAATAATGATTAATATCGTTCTTGCAATGTGCACAGAACACTTGGAAATAAGTCTAAAATTATGTGACCAAAGCAGGAATTAATAAGAAACTTTCAAATGTTGCTTCTTTATTGTTTGTGTAACCTGACCTTGGAAACATAACCTTGTGGAGTAAACTCAAATACTAGAATAATTCTTTCCTTGATTGGCAAGAATTTTTTTTTTTTTTTAATGAAAAATATATGAACAATATACTCTTGGCAGTATGGCAGTAGAATCTCTTATGAGTAGTTTCCTTTTAGCAATGATTGTCCATATTTGTTTGCTGATTTAGCTGCCAGAATAAATGTGTATTCAGACATCTCAGGAGAAATGTCCTGACTTGGAGAACTACTCCAGTTTCAAATTCCTCCTGACTTTTAATCAAAACTTGAAAACTGTGAATACTAAAATTAATGTAAAATGTTGTAAGCATTAAGAAAATTATCTTGAAATGAAGCTTAAAGGCAACAGTTTTAAAAATAGTTTAAGTCTGGAGAAGCTATATTGGCTCTTACAGTTCAGATCTATCCTCAGCAGAAGATATGTTTCTTAAATGTGTATTGGGTTAGCATGTCCCAGATGTGTGTGGTCCCATCCTCTTGGAACTGGAATTGTGCAGGCACTACAAGAGTCAAGTCAGCAATGAGAATGGTGTAGTCTTAGCATCATTGACAAGATACTGTATATACACATCATGTGATTTATCTGGCATAAGTTTGACCATCTCTGTACTGATGTCCATTTTAATACCATTCTTGGCTATACTTTCTGCGTGGATAGCCTCATGTTATATGATGCAGTTACTTGAAGCTACATCATTATTCATCCAGACTGAACTTGAAAGAGCAATAAATCCCATCATGATCCCTAAGTTTACATACTGGAACACTTCACGCTTGAAGTATCATTGTGCTTTTTCTCTTGCTCAATACTTCTTCATATTAGTCTAAGCTACTATAATCTTATTTCTGGAGAGCATTTTTATATTAGGTATCACTAAATTGGAGTGCTGACTATGAAATCACTGCAGTTTAAAGCCATT
>VXAL01017856.1:47596-73580 GCA_013399475.1 Chauna torquata | reverse complement strand
GACCCCCTCCTCATCACAACCTCCCTTCAGGAAGTTGTAGAGTGCAATGAGATATTCTGCATATGGCTTTGCTTTTGCAAGTGATAAATCCATCCTAAGTTCAAGTGACAAAAATTACAAGTATGGAAATACTGCAAAGAAAAGGTTGTGAAAACTTTGCCCCACTAATGAGATAACTGACCTACATATACAATGCTGTACTGAGTTTCCTCTCCTTCGTTTTGAACGTGAGGTTTTCCACTGGATTAGCACATTGGTCCATCAAGTCTCTAGTCTTTTGCTGTTGGGAGCAGCTAATACCTGACAAACAGTTCAAACTGGACAAACAAAAGGCAATTAACTTAGCAATGCTCACTGTAGTAGTTCTGTTCTGACCTTTCTTCTGATCATCTTCTCTTATCATACATAGGTTACATATTTTATTCTGATTTCTGGTGTAAATCAAAGTCTATTTCAGTAAAGAACAATATAAAAGAGATCATTGCTATGTGCTGAGACAGTCAAGCTGAATGTCCCAGCTGGCATAAACCGGTTCAGTTGCCTGAATGACTGGCTAAATCATTTTACCCCAGATGAGAATCTCTTTATTGTGTCTCTCAGAATAAGCCTTTACAGAACCAAGCCCAAGGGAAGGAAGGGAGAGATGATGGAAATAAGGAGACCAAAAGGTATGCAGGGCAGAAGTACACAAAACCCCCTTCCCCTATCACTGATTACAAATTATTATACAAGCTGAGCCCCATATTGTATACTTCATTTACAGTAATTGTACAACAGCTGTATAATAGGTGTAGTTTAAGGTATGAGTGTTGCTCAGAGTGTAGCTTAAATGTCCACAGTGAGATGTGAATATGAATATGAATGGTCCTGACTGCATAGTAATTGGTGGTATTATGGGAGTGAATGGAAAAGCTACATATGGATGAATGGGTGGGGCTAGGGAAGGGTGCAGCACAAGAGACTAATGGTAGATTTTATTTTCTCTCATAGACACCTTTTCCTTTAAATAATTAGCCAGCGGCAGTAGAAGGAAATGAAAAGAAAGAGAAGGAGACCAGTTTGGCACGATGAAGCTCTATACTCATTATATTAAATCATTCCAATTTCTCTCTCTTCACCCCACCTACCTACCTATTGATCCATCCCCATTAAACTTATAATGTGAACAGCAGAAAAGTTCCATCCTGCGGGGGGGTGGGGGAAAGGTTTAGAGAATAAAATAACATTAAACCAAAAATGTAGTTGTACAAAATGCCTTAGCACTCAGAAAAAAAAGTGGAATCATTCTTTTTCTTTTGCACACATGTCACAGGTTTATGTGTGTTGGTGTTAGGGTGTTGCAAAATGAGAGGTGATTGCTCCCATGAGGAAATGATGAGTTAGCACTCAGAGCTCAGAAAGATTTCATGTCGTATTTTTTTGCTTTCTTCTTTTGTTACCATAAGTTCAGAGAGCATCCCCCCCTTATTTCTTTATCATTTTTGTGAATTCAAGTGCATGGTAATCTGTCCATTTGATACACCTGGATACATAGTTTTCAGGCAAATTATGAAATTTGAATTACTTGGGTGATCTGAGCAGTTTATTGGTATATCTGATATTCTCTTAATGCAAAGCAAGAATTAAACTTCAGGAGAGGAAAATGACTTAAAAAGCATTGTGAATTATTTTGCAATATCACAGATAGCCAATTATATTGACAATTCATAGGAACTCAGAGCCCAATCCTGCAAATATTAACACTTCAGAAAACTTGAATTGTGTGATTCATTCACCCTGTACACATGCTCAAGTCTATAACTGTTTGTATGTTCTAGCTCCAGCTAAACCATATAAATCTGATTTTGCATTACAGATTGTATTGCAAAGCTGTTTCCTAAGAACTAAAAAATTATAAAGCTTTTGAGGCTCACTGTATATCATATTAAGACAGAAAATACGTTTTGTGTTGAAAACTTGACAAAGTGGAGTAATGTGTATCATTGATCCTCCAAACCTGTGTCATTTTTAGTATCATTTTCTGTTTTACTAAAGACAGTTTCCTAAAGAAGGCATTAAAAACAGAAGGCCTTGTATTGCATCATGCTACCTGTTTATAAATTCTAAGGAATAAATACAGCAAAAATTAATTACGATTATTCATGTTCTTGAAAATGATGGTACATGACAAGAAAGAAGGGTCACTATTGCTCAATTTTTTTTTAAGACAATCTTTGTTTACCTAGTTCCCAAGTGTTAAGGGCCCGTACGGTACATTTGCATAGGATAACTAACATATACCACACCATTTTCACGTCTGCAAGTACACGTGAGTAACCGTAATTACACGTGACACCAATTACTCTATTACTTTGTATTAAATTATAATGGAAAATTCCACTAGAGAATTGAAGCCTAATTGCATCTTAATTTGCATAATTTTGCATATTAATTACATCTCAGATGAATAATAAATTTCAGCAGATTTTTAATTTATGCATAGACACAAAAACAAGTGGAGAAATAATTTACAAAAAAATACCAGCAACTATTACTTAGGGCATTCAACTAATTTTGCTTAGTTTAGCAAAACAAAACTTGGTTTGTTTAATATAGCATCTTTAGGCTGATTGCTGTTTATTGCACAATATGTCAGTTTTGAAGCACAGGGAGAAGCTGAGCCTTTTTAATACAAAAAAATAAATGTTAATTCACATCATTTTAAGTTCAGAGATTTTACATTTTTGAACAAAATGTTTGGAGGACAGTGCTATTTAATTAATTTGAGAATGGGCTTAATTGTGATAGTTTTTTTTTTTTTTACTTATAAGACATCTTATTTCATTGCATTTTTTTAATGAAGGAATAAAAAATAGAATGTTAAAAGAAAAAATCTTGATGAGGAGGTTTCTCTGTTAATCAAATGCAGAATGTTTTCTTGTTTAGAGACAGTGGTTAAGCAACTGCAATTTTGATGACTATTAATTTCAGACAAAGGGCAAAATTAAGGCCAGGAAATGCGTGGAATTTTAAATCAACATATATTTAAATAATTCTGGAGGTATTGTGTTTATTTCAGAGTCATTTTATATACCAGACAAATAGCTGCATAATCAAAATGCACAAAAACTGTAACGTGAACCTGCAAAGCTTTTCTTAACTTTACTCTCAAGATAATACAAAGGGTTACCCCCATTGTAGTACCCATCTCTGTAAAGTTAGACAGACAGGAAAGAACAGTCTATAACCTTCTTTGCCCTTTTTTGCCTACCAGTTTTCCCACCAATGTTAGTCAAAAAAATATATTTATATTTTAAATGTGTCTGTGGTTTATTTAATGAAAAAAATATTATCAGTACTAATTTCATATTAAAAGAATTTGCTTCTATGAATTTCAGTCATGTTAGCCACCTACCTATTGCTTTTCAATCTAGTCTGTAAAACTGAAGTCCCTTTACACCGTAAATTCATCCCAAACCCTAATCTGGTATTACGCCTTTTATACCTGCTACTACGGTCAATCCGAGACTGCCTGCACGCAGCATAATTCTATTGATCGCTTGCCAAATTGTACAAAAGAAATGGATGTCAACACTCTAATAAAATCAGGAGACTGTCAAGATGAATGAATATATTCATCTTCTTTGCTCAAAAAAAAAAAAAAAACTAGAGGCGTATATTTTTTCCAAGTTGTTTTGTACTTCTGTCACTACAAGGGCTGGAGAGAATCCAGCAGGAGACCATGCAATCTCCAAAAGTCCATCCTATATATCTTCTATCACATTAGTCTGGAATTTGTCAGTTGCAATGGTCTGGGAGACTGCAAAAAAGAACACTTCACAGCATATGTTTACATTGTACCAGCTACAGATTATTATTTTTACTTGTCAGGCAGCAATCTAATCTCATGAATACCTGATCTATTCTTTTTTATTTCTCTATTTATTTTACAGTGAAATATTTTAAAATTAGTATATCCCTGGGAAAAGTTTTCTTTCTCCTTAGAAAATACCAAACACAGCAAATGCATTCTTGCTATGATGTCTCTGCAACCGTATCTCTGGTTTGGCATCAGGCGCCTGTCACTTGGTTCCATCTGTACAGCACACCAAATCCCATTAGTAGCATCATCTTTAGTACCCTTCTTGTTAAAAGTTAAAACAATTTAGCTTTCAAAAATAGCATTCTAATGAGGATCGAGATTGNNNATTGTCCTTTTACTTTCTGAACATCCCATTTGGCAGGGTTCAGATAAGCAGAGGGAAACTGCACTGAAGGAACTGAAGTGCAGAACCCAGTCTTCAACTGTTAAACAATAGTTCCCTCTCATGGATGTCGTGAGCTACCGCAGCTTGTGAAATGCATCTTGAGAGTCACAGCATTTTTTAAAAAATACATTTTAGTCCTTCCAGGTGCCAAGACCAAAATATCTACTTATAGAGGGGAGAAGTAATGATCCCTACAAAACTCACCGTTATGAAAATCTGTTGCACATGTAACTGGGAATGCAAGTTTTTTTCTACAATACTTTAAAAGGACTTGCACCTTCTCTCTCTCTCTCTCTCTTTTTTTTTTTTTCTGGAAGAGAAACTTAACTGTGAGATTATCTACTTAATAATATTATGTATGATTTGAAATATCTTATTCAATCCTGACTCTAACTGAAAAACCTAGGGTTTCATTACAGTAAAGTAGAAGTTAACATAAGTAACTTGGTCAAATGAGATTACAATGGATTACGTTTTTTGCAGTTATACTTAATGTCAGCCTTTGTCATCTTGAGATTGTGTTTGGTCCTGCAAGATAGAAAAGTCTGGCTCCACTTTTGGGATTTGGAAGTAATTTTTGATTTTTGAAAATTCCCATTCCCTGTACTCAATGTGGGAATTCTATTCCCCCAGCATCTTCATTCTTCCTTGAATACCGATTACTATATTTTGGGAAAGCTTATCTACTTTTATCTTCCTTATGTGTGTTATTTAGTTCTCAGGCTGCCCGCATCTGTAAAATTATGTTGCTTCCTTCCTCTCCAGTCATAGAGTACCACACAGGATTCTATGTAAATCAGAAGCGAACTTGTCAATATATTTTCTGCATCTGCTTGCTCTAACTAAATTATTTTTAATCTTCTACAAATCTATTTGGGTTTTGAGTGTTAACATTCTCCTGCTTTGTCTTGGAAATCAAGAGTAGGTTGGAACTGCACTTTTAGAGAGATGCTGTTCAAAAGATCTGCATTTTCTCTCTTTTAGAAAGTGTAGACTGAGCCAGCCAGTTAGTAACTGTGTATATAAAAAAACTGAGGAACAGAATACAAAAGGTGTTTTTCCTGGATATGATTTCCATGATATGACCTTACATTAAGACAATCAGGATATGCTGTCTCTTCCATTCCAAACTTATCATGGTACAAGACTTTTTTGAACACATTTCAATAAAAATCAGTCTTGATTTCAGAATTACAAAGGATATAGTTTCTAGAATTAGATTTGATATACAAAATATTTATTGATTTTAGTATATTTTGCCATCTTCAAATGTTCTGTAGAGATTCTGCAGATGGAAGACTATCGAAATACTAATTAAATGTTTATGCTACTACATTAAAACAAAGCAAACAAACAAAACCAACCAACCAAACAAACAAAAACTACTTAGGGGTTAAGAAATAGAAAACACAGAAACTATAGATCTTAAGACAGAGATTCCTGGAAGCTGAAGCAGCATCCCTTGAAGTATTATTACATGCTTGTAATAATCCTTCATTTCAGCTATCAGTCCTATCATTTCAGTTTTCTTGGGCTTCTGACTACTTTTAGAGACAAGATCCTGTGCTAAATATTCTTTTAGTCTGGAGCACAATGATAAGACTTTTTTGAAAAAAAGAGTAAATTTTCAGAAATGAAGACTTCCACATTTGCTCAAAAGGTTTCAAGCTGCTGAAAATCCAAAGCAATTATTAAAAAGAATTTAAAACTCTTTGCAAGGGAGGGTTCCATTCTTGCATATCATGAAATATTTTGTTAATTTTCAAAACTATAAGAAAGTTGCACACGCACACAAAAAAATTCGGGATGTGATTTTCAACGTAAATTTCAAAATTCAGGTAATGGATATAATTTCAAAATTAACCACTATAGATGTTTTTGAAATTTTAAATATACATCTCCTTATTGATTTTAAATAATGTTTGTAAAAACATGTTGCAAATAAGAAAATAATAATACAATAACCATGATTCAGCACATCACCCCTTGGAGCTGTGTACAGGTATGAGATACATGTTCAAGGACTTAAAGAATGATTTCTACTATGTGTCTATAAAGTGTGAAAGATGGCGTGCCGTGTATCTCCGAACTGCTTTATCCTTGTTCTTACTAACTCAAAATTAGAAGTTAATTCTTGGCTTCTTTTCAGAGGGTGAACTATAAGTATCAGTTCCCACATTTATATGATGTGGATGTCTAGCTTCAGCAAAATGAGTTAGAAAAACAACTCATTTCACACAGGAGTATCATACATATAACTAATCTTAATTTCCCTCTTCTTTGACTCTAATTGTCCCATTTCACTGTACTATGCAACTGTAATACTAGAGAAAAATAGCCTTCTTTGAGGCTGCACCGGTAATTTCTGCCACCCCTGTACACCTCCAGGAGTATCATGTCTGTTTCCACTAGCAACAGAAGATGAATAAAATGAATCACCAACCTGGGCCAGCCATGTTCTATGGAGGCATGATCTTACCTGTGACCAAGCTGGNCCTGTGACCAAGCTGGAGTGTCCCCAGTGAGATTTAAAATTCAGAACCTGCCTGATATATCTCAATTTTAGGGTGCTTCTGTGTTTTCCAAAACTTTTTATGTTAGATGTCAGAAATATGGGTGTTCCATGAGACTTGTCATGCACATGAAAATATTGTTGAAAGGTAAGTTGTATTTACAACAGAAAATATAAATCCATCTACTCCAGAGTTACAAAACAAAAGCAGTAAAGTGTGAGATATGCAGTCACGGACCAACTGCTACTCCTTGAGGCAAAGTAGACCTAGGGCACAGGCTACAGCAGCAGCAACATCATGACCCTTACAGTCTGCGTCCCTAGAAAATAGAGCTGGCTTTCTATTACTACTTTGAATTAGATTAGGATGTGTAAGATGGTGTCTACAGCACAGTAGGATTGATCCTACTACATGCAGTAATCACCTCTACCCCATAGCCTTTTATTTTTCTGTAGCTGGGCATCCTGGCCTTGATTTAATCTTGATTTGTCATCTTTAGGTTTGCAAAACTCACTGCCAAGAACGCTGATGGTGGGTCTGGTGCGAACAACATGGCAGTTACAGTTACAGGCTTAGCCAAATGCTGGGAAAAACAAGAAACTTCTAGTTAGACATTGGGAGATGAGTCTGAAAATACTATAGAGATTTTGTTCATTTTGTTTCATTATTTTGGGTTTTGTTTGTTTGGTTTTGGGTTTTGTTTGTTTTTAAATGTATTTGAAACAGTTTTGTCTTTTGTTATTATCACTCTTGAAAGCTTGGAAGTAAAAACAGGAGAAAGAGGTGCTGAATTAAAACTGACCCATTTCTCTAGTTTCCAAGCAGATATAGAGAATCAAACCTAGGAGCTGAATTGATTGCTGTGTTGTTGCATGATTTTCTTTTGCTCTTTTTCACTTACTTATTTGGAAAGGAGAGTATAGCAAAACAAAACAAAACAAAACAAAACAGTTATTTCTGTCCCATTCACTTAAAAATTGGGATTGTTCAACATAACAGATTCAATGATATGAGTATCTCTTAGTTGAATGGCTGTTACTCCAGTCTTCAGAGACCTCTGGTCTACTTTTCTCCTTAAATTAGACCCTCATTCCTTATTCACGAGAGTGCTATTTTCCATCACAGCCTCTGCTTTCAAATCTCTGCTTTGGAAAGGCAAGATTTGCTGAGTCAGGTACTTGAACTGGAGTGGCTGGGTATTTCACTTTTTCCTGTAGTTTATTTTTAATATATAGCAACCATGAACATTAATTGGGAAGAGAAAGTATTGGGGAAATCCTGTCCTTTTTTTTTTTTTTAAATCAGCAAAGAAACATTAGCGGCAGAAGAATGAAAAAAAATCACAGCATGATTTATAGCTGCCAAAACATTTTTGGGTTACTAAGCTGCTTACCACATTCTTTGTCTCCTATCGGGTATATAAAAAGACTGTTTAAAAACTGTGTGAAATTTTTCAAAAACACCTTTAAAAGATTCCATTACTTAAAGTGATTTGGATAATTGTGTTCAATGGTAGCCATTATTTAAAAATATAATTAGTTGCTGAACTCAGAGAAGGAGGGAAAATTCTGCAGGTGTTTCTCATTATTTGCTATGCATACAAAATATCTGCATAAATTACCATTATTATTTCAATGTATACTAAGAGACAATAAAGCATTAGCAAGCAAAGAAAAATGTTGTTGACCCACAATCTGTGTTAGCAGCATAGAGTTTTGGCCTTCAGTGTTTTTGAGGCACATGTGCAACTGCATTCAAGACTGAAATTACAGTTTTGCACCTGTAACAACTTTAAGTAAGTAACAAAAATGCATCAGAAGGATACTGAAAATGCGAAGACATTAGGAGAATGATAGCAGTACATGCCTGTAGCAGACCTCTATGCAAAACAGGTAGGAACAGGCAGAGCTTTTCATTCTGTAGTAAGGCCTCACGCAAATGAAGTCACCCCTCTCATACCTTCCATAAGGATCTGAACTTCCAAGAATCTCTTTTGTAATGTACTGACGCTGTTACAGAAAGATTAACAAACGAAGTATTGAGACTGGTTACAACTTCCTGGTTTTTAGTTCTGGTTCTGAGCAAGATATGTTCTTCAGCTTTGGGAAAGTTTCTACTTCCTATTCCGTAAAATGGAACAATAGTAATAACAGGAGCTGAACAAAAAGTAGAAAATTCATATTATCTACTAGATTGATCATGTCAAATATACACATTTTTTATGAATGCAAGTGCAAAAAAAAAACCAGACTTTTGAATTTCATAAACTCATTCTATTTGAGAAACTTGAGGTTACATGGGTTATGCACTACATTATAGGTTAGATTTTCAACACTCCCGCATAGAAATAATTTTTATTAGCTTATTTGAATGTTAACGGAAAAATCAGCATTTACTCATTCCCATCTTAATGTCTTTTATTTCCATCCTTTTGTTTCTAGAATCTTATGCCATAAAGGGGAAACAGTAATAATATAAAGTCAATACTTGCTCATAAACAATAAGCTGGTTAAAAGTTGCAATTCAAGAGGAATTAATAAAATGTTTTGGAAAATTATCACATTTCATAACAGACCGTCAAAATTATATTTTAATATCTGAGTATTTACATTAGAAAAATTCAGAATGAGATTAATCCTGGAATATGTAGCTCCCTAGCACCATGATGGTGAGTTGGGAGTCTAGAAGCTCTGAAAACTGTACTTTTGGGGTTTTCAGCAAAGTAGTTTGCTTGAGAGCTCTGAATTTACAGTAAGGGAAATCCCTGACTTTCCAATTGTGTTAAGAGTAAGTGGGAACAAACTCTATGAATCTCTTGTTAAGTGGGAATGATAACAACCAGCTAGGATGCCATGTGAACTCTGCCTGTGATTCATGAGAAATCTTTCAAAACAATAAATTTTATCCATATTTCTGAAGAAAAGCTTTGTCAAAACTTCAGAATTGTTCAAAAACAAAATTAAAATCTGAGGTACAAAAGGAAAATTCTTCCGCAAAGGTTGTTTGTGGAACATTGGATAAAAAGTAGACTTGTGCCATTGACCTTGTACCCCAGCCAGCCTGTTTTTCAGATAAGGTCCTCTTCAGGTTCCAACCTGAGTGACTGTGTTCTGCACAAAGAAAATAACATTTTAAAAATTCATACTTTTAATCTTCTCTGACAGTCTGGTGCTCACCTTGAAGGTCCATGATGTAGATGCAAATGCAAGACAGTTTGGGGTTAAAGAGGATCATTATCGCAAGTCCTTGGATGGGAGATTTCTTGAATAGTAGCGTTCTACTTAGCATCTACTTTTCTCTGACGTCATAGAAAAGGCAAGATATGCAGCTACATATCTTTCACTATAGCAATACCTTCCGCCTTATATAGGAGTCAAGACTACAGAGTAACCACAGTCTTCTCATTTTTATGTTGTAGTTGATTTTGTTGATGTTGTTTGTTTGTTTTTTAATTATCATCATCATCCTTGGTTATATAAATACCTCTTTTCCTTTCTCATAGAAGAGTCTGAATTAATTTTATGAGGTCATACCATTATGCCACCAGTGGCTGTGCTCTTTCTGGACAATGGCCAGTAACAAATGACTTACACTTTTTTTAAATTTAGTTCTCATTCAGTACTTCACTGCAATTGATTATGAATGCTTTGTACCTTAGCACAGTAGGTAGTATTCAAAGTGCCCCACCAGGCAGGAAGAACAATCTTGGAGGAGGAATGAGACTTCTCACAGGAAACATTCTGGATGGAATGATCTGCACACCAAGACTATTTTTACACTTTAAAGTTTATAAATTGGTGATGAAGTTATGCCCTGAAGTATTTACACTGTGAGCAGATTTTGCGTTTTACAATGCAATCCTGTTATGTTTCATTATGTCAAGGGAGATGCAGCCCACAAATGATCTGGAAAAGTGAAGGATCAAAACTAGAACTCCTTACAGAAAATATGAATGTTTTTCTGAATAAACATCTGCCAGTTTTTAGACAAGACTGGAAACTTTTGAACTAATTTATAATAAACCTTTTTTTTTCCCCCAAATTATTCTCACAGAATAATTAAGTGGTAATTGTTATACATTTCTCTCTTATTAAGTGAATGTGATATATGTATGCAAACACATGGTAACGTAATATGAATGAAATTGATATCAAAGCTTTAAGAAGATTGAAATGATGCAGTGGCTATCTGCCAAGGAATAAATTTCAGTCTATTCCTTCCCTTATTCCTGGGACAATACAGGACTTGAAGCACAGGTATATAGGAAAGAACTTTCAACTTTTCAGAGAATTCTTTATTTGCAAGGCTACAATTCCTCAGTAAGATTAGAGGACAGAAACTGGTAAGGGACTTCTTAAAGTCACTAGGAAGTTGTTGTTGTTGTTTAACAGAAAATGGATGAGAAATTATTTACAATTACTTAAAATATGATTGTCTGAAAAAGTAACATTTACAAAATCTAAATGTAGGAGAAGCAAGATTTTCAGAGCCTATGGCAACCGTAGAACATTCTGACAGTGTAGTTAGGATAAGGATATTCTGTATAAAGATGTCTATGCTATGTGATGAAGACTGTTTAGAAAGCAGCTTGTCTTTCATTTGCTTAGAAAATGCCTCCATTTAAAGTAATGCATTTAGAAAACTATTCTTCCTCTCAAAAAATATCTTTAACTTGAAAATCCTTACTGTATACTAATATTTTTAACAGTTCAAAAGAATAGCTTGATATTAGCATTGAAATCTATAAAGGACTGTGATCTGCGTAGTTTTGGTGGTGTATCACAGTAACATGAAGGAACCAATTTATTCATTCTTTTTTTCTGAGATTAAATGTAATTGGTTTAAAGAGATAATTATTCTTTTGTTTGAGTTTTATGCATTTCTTATGAAGAGCTAACACATTTTTCTGCAGCCTGACAAAGTGTACAGTCTTTTATCCTCATTTCCCAGTGGATAAATACTTTGTTAATTAATAAAGCATTATACTAGCACTTAGTGTCTGTGTTTAACTGTGGAAGGATTTTATTCAGATTATGTTAATAGATTGTCCGCTTTATTTTTGCATTAATTACAACCTCTTCCTGTGATGTTGTCATAAGAGAATTGTCACTATGAATACAGGGGGCTTTTTTGGATTATTTTTGTTTGACTGTTCTGAAATAATGCCTGCTACATATTGTTACTTACACTGTTAAACTGGATGTTTAATTATTTACTGGGAATTATATCAATTCCAAATTCAACTTTTCTTCTGCTTCCTAATTGTTTACAAATCTGTCTTGATATACATATGTATCTGTAAATGAGTGTTTACCAAATAGCATGTACAGATAGCAAACAAATTTGAGAGTGTTTGGGATTTCTTGGCACATTTTTTTCTGATTATTTGGATTTTTTTTTAATATCAGCTAAATCACATTGTATAGCGTTACAACTGCTGAAGAGAATGCCTGTGTTTTATCTTAAAGGAAGGTTGAGGAACGAGGAAAAATAGTAATCATTCTGAAAGTAAAATTGCATCACATGTATTTATCTTTGGAACAATATTCTGTAGTAATTCTACGGTATTGCTGAACTGTGGCTGTCCAGAGAAACGTGTAAGTCCAGTGAGAGATTTTTGTGCTAAGGCTATAAGATGGTATATACATATAGGAACCAAACAGAAGAGCTTCACAGAATAGTAATATGGGACATTCTAGCTTAGCCTTTGCCCATGTCTATCAAGTGAGTAGAGGAAACAATTTCATTTTTCAAAGCTTTTAGACAAATTTCCTTCAAAGAGAAAATGATTATCTTTGGCATGATGGGAAAGCAGACTGTATTTATTATTTGTATTCAAGTTTTAATATCTAAAGACAGAGAGAGAGAGAAAGAACTTTTGTAGGCCCCAGTACTAGTTCCTGTCTTTCTGGACACTTTAAGCTTGTGGAATCTCATTGCATTCTGTCAGAGTTTGGTCATGCCATGATATTTGCAGATATACTCAAAATAAATCTGGGGGAGACTTATTTAAAATGAGCTGTGTTTTAAAATATACTTTAATATTTTTTTTTCTTCCCCACTTTCCAATAATTCTGCTGAAATGTTGTTATATTGATACTGAAGGAAAAGTCAGGTGTTCTATTTAACCTTTTAGAATACTGAGCTTGACATTCCTATTTTCAAATAAAAGACTGTCTAAAGGCACAGTTTATTAAAAAAATAAACTAACAGTAAGCATAGCAAAGATAATTATTGTGTGTGCTTCATTAAAGAGGTCTGAGGTACTAAAGATATGTTAAGGGAGTTTCCAAATTAGACCTTAGCCCAGGTGCAATCTTTCATGACTCAGAAGGCAAATACCTATTAATGGGCTATCATTCTGCTACCCATAGCTTTTTTTTATAATTGCATCTATTTTCAACATGCCTAAAATAAATAAATAAATCAAAAAAAGACTAATTTGCATGTGTTAAAACAGATGATCCATGTATCACTATCAGCTATCAGAACATGATTCTCAGCACCCCTTATGTATCCACACCATGATAACGCAATAGATTAGATAGCAGCCTCTGCTCAGAGATCTCCAAACCTAGAAGAACTGAAGTTTTACAGACAAGGATCAAGGTACACTGGCAAAGCTATCTACAAAAATGCACACAACATCTGCCCACAGTCTGCCTGGATCTAGCTAGACCTCGCTGCTGCTTGTTTTTCATTCATCAACTTCACATAGGAAAATATAGTGAAAAAAGTGAAAAATATGGAGGCATCTGCGACTGTTTTACAGCACATAAAACACCTCTACTGTCTACATATGAGTATGTTTATTTCTTTTACTAACCACTTTCAAAAAAACCTCTGAACTGTGTGTATGACAGGGCCAAGTAACTTCAGTCTTGGGAAGTTCTCTTTGGAATTGTGTCTGAAGGCAATCCTCAGCTGATGGGTCTGAAAGACAAAATACATGTCTCATTTTTCTGAGACATCAATTTTGCTCTTGTAGAGCGAATAAACATTTTTGGAGGCTAAAACATTGTCATGGTTTTGGCTGGGATAGAATTAATTTTCTTTGTAGAGTTTCACATGGTGTTGTGTTTTGGATTTTTTATGAAAATAGAGGTGATAACACAACGATGTTTTATTGTTGCAAAGCAGTGCTTACACAGAGCCAAGGACATTCCAGCTTCTCGTGCTGCCCTGCCAGCGAGGAGGCTGGGGGTGCACAAGGAGCTGGGAGGGGACACAGCCAGGACAGGTGACCCAAACTGACCAAAGGAATATTCCATACCACATGGCGTCATGCTCAGCAATAAAAGCTGGGGTAAAGAAGGAGGAAGGGGGGACATTCTGAGTGATGGCATTTGTCTTCCCAAGAAACCATTACGCATGATGAGCCCTGCTTTCCTGGAAGTAGCTGAACACCTGCCTGCCCATGGGAAGTAGCAAACGATTTCCTTGTTTTGCTTTGCTTGTGTGTGCAGCTTTTGCTTTACCTAGTGACCTGTCTTTATCTCAACCCACGAGTTCTTGCATTTTTACCTTTCCAATTCTCTCCCCCATCCCACCTGGGGAGAATGAGTGAACAGCTGTGTGGTGCTCAGCTGCCTGCTGGAGTTAAACCACAGCAAACATGAAGAGGCTTTCAAAGAATACATCTACACCAGCATTTTTGTTCAGGTCAGGAGCATGTTTTTGCAGAATCACCCAGTTATCCCCACATACAATACTTTTACTTGTATTTTGGAGTGGTTTGTCCTTTCAGATGGAACTAAACTGGAAGCTATGCTCCCTGATGTGCACCTCATGCACTCTGATATGTGTCCAGACACAGGACAGTTCACACCTAGTCCAAGTAACCCCTCTGAAACACATATAGTTTTGATGTTCAGTGTTCAGCATCACCTATTTTGTTCCACAAATCTGTTTATAACGTACAACACTATTCACTAATATGGATTTGGCCAACAGTATAACAGAGCCTGCTAATAATTGGATACACACACTGCCTGCAATAAGAACACCTTCCACTCAAAACCTTGTCACTCACTCCAAATGGAAAATCTGTGTTACAGAAAGGCACTTAATCTTCTCCCATTATTCAAGGTGTCCTTGAGAAAAGGACACGTATGATATCAGGGCACTTCCCAGTTTCCCGGAATACTGTTTATAATGCCAGAGCCTTTCTCCAGTCTGATGTTGCCTGTCCCTGAAAGCATCATCCTACCAGCTGCTGCTTCTTCATCCACTTGAAAACACTGTTAAAGCTACGAAGCAGCAGAAGACACAGGTAAGAGTGACAATTGCCAAGAGGAAGATGATCAACTAACTGAAAAAATGCCTGCCTTTTTCATTAATGAAAGAAACAGGTGCATAAGGGCAACTTTATTCCTCCCATCTGTGATATTGACTGAAATGCTTGCTTGAAAAATAACTGAACAAAACCAAAACTTATCAACATTACAAAAGTCATCTTCTATCAGCACAAGTCCTAATATTCCTCTGGTAGAAAACCACAATGGATTTGTTCTCTGCAATTAAAACCTTTTTTTTTTTTTTTTTTTTTTAACTACTGTGAAATGTTTAGAGTAACCAACAGACTAGTATTAGCAACTTTTTGAGATAAGCAGGAATCTTTGTCACTCAGCATGTTACAATCTGATGCTAACACATTGCTACCTTTAAAGTGGAACATTTTTCTTTATAAACCTCTAAATATTGTGATAGCTATCAGCTGCCATTCATTTAAGGACAGTGATGTAACATGGCTGGAATTTCAGAAGCAAATCTGCAGAACCTATTATATTTTTACAATATATTTGGAGGCTTTCCAGTTCATGCTGTCAGTATAAGACTAAGATGGGCAGTAGCATTCAACTATTTTTTGATGATGCAGTTTAACAGTTTGTTTGGAAGGCCCTGGGCAATTTGATTAGTGCTGTTTGATGGAGCTGTGTCATCAGCATGAAGTGGAACAGTTCTGCTTATAAGTGTCTGGCAGGAGATCCGAGTTTCTGAGCATCACACAGGCATAAGCAATAAACAACATGTTATTGTACATTCCATTTTATATTTTTATAGCTGAAGAAAATTAATAATGCATGAGCATCCAATAGGTTTCCATAAGACTCTGCCTTCAAAATAAAAATACAAACTACAGCTTGTGGCAGTTTAAATGTCTGTACTTCATATCTGTGAGCACACTTTCATGTCTCTTGAGGCAACAAGAACCTGGGCTGAATTCTGGCCTTGCTGAAGTCAGAGCTCCACTAGGCTCAGATGTGCTAGCATCTCACCCTGGTTTGTAGTGGTGAATTGTGGTGATGTTGCTGCTCTGGAGACTACATCAGGTGCTGCTGCTAGGCAGTGCAGATGGAGAAGCAATCTCTCTTTCTAATATTCAGCTACCCTTTTGTTCTCCCATGTTGGGGTTGCAGAACAGATATTGGGTAGACTTTGCTGCACCAGGGAATACGTATGAATTCAGACTTCCTTATGCTGGGCTCTGAATGTTTGCTCCTTTCTGAAACATTCTTTTCTGCTAAGAAATAAAGTCTTTGATATTAATCATCTGAAGGTACACTGGAAAGACTCAGGTGTAATAGGGAAGTTACCGGGTTGAGAGTTGATAATGAGTGGCACTAACCATGCTCTTTTTTGTCCAGAACTGTTACAAATGCGTAACAGCTGGGCTGCTGGGTATGCTTGTTTCTACACCAGGAGCACTGCATGAACACTATTCTCTGAAACTTTGGGGTAGGATTTATTGATCCATAAGCAGAAAAAGAAATGCCTTGGAATTGTTAGACCTCCCTGAACTAGTTGCTATTAGTACCAAAGTAATACTCAAAGTACTTTCAACTTGTTTCAACTAACAACTTGTTAGTTTCATCAGCTGGAGCTTGAATAGATTGAAATAGCATGAGCACTTAAAGCCAATTGTCTGCTTTTTATGATACAGCTGCAGACAGAGCTGAAATCCCAGGTGTTTATCTGCAAAGTCTTGGATGATCTGCTATTGAATTAGACCATATATTGTTTTTCACTTTGCCTTATTCAGTTTCTATATATGCCTTACAGCTGTATTTACATGGTAACAGGTTTGGGTCTGTGAGGTGTGGGATAACTTCAGAGTATACACTTAACCTGAGCTAGGTGGGGAAAAAAAAAAAAAAAGAGCCACATTCAGTACAAAATAGGAGCACTGTAGATGGGTGCTAGTTAGTCTAGGGATGAAGTCTGCCTGGCAGACTTAATTCCATAAAGATTTTTGAACATGAATAATCAGAATATGTATGTATGTATAGTTTAGGACTTTCTGTTGTGGCTGTAGTGTTTCTACTCTGTTTTGAAGTGCTTTGAAACCTGATTTACTTATCACATAACCTAAAATAAAACAAATAAGTGCAAAGACAAAGCCAGAATCTAGACAGTCTCTAACAACGCATCTGACAATGAAGAAATCTTGGCTGTGTAACCCACTGATGCCAGAAATTAGGCTGAGCTCAAGCCTTCTTAGTTTTATGTAAAAATTTTCATTTTCACATCACAATAGTTGTCATTGGGCTGGAGGAAATTCCTTAAAATAAGTGGTTTTTTTTTTTTTTTTGTCTTTTTTTGAATAGCCATTCTAAACTGAAGGCTGGGAGACAGATTTCATTTTAACTTCTTTTGTTTGATTATGTAGAGTGACACCTGTTGGCTACATAATAGATTGTCTTGATAACACATTGTGATAGATTAACAGATTCACAAAACAGAAGGACTCTTCTATTGATCTGAGCCGCCTTTGCATTAACACAGGCCTTAGCATTTCTTCAGGTGATTCTTATCTAACAATCCCCTAGTGAAACAGTGGCACTGCAGTTAGTGGAGTCTTCAATAGGTTAAAGAGTTTCTCTGAAAGGATGTAAACTAAATTATTGTGGTCTTACATCTAGGTGACTGTTCTGCTCCCTAGTTTTCTACAGTTTTTCTATGATTTTATTTTGGAGATAGTCTTGGATGAAAGACATCAAGGGCTAAAGAGTTTACCATCTCCATAGGTAAGATGTTGTGGTGTTTATATACTCTTGTGGTTAACATGTATATGTATCTTATCTGTTCAGTTTCTCCATCTACATGTTTTATAATATTGGCTACAATTCTGGAACATAAAAGTGATTATATGAGTCTTTTGGGATAAAAATACTTCACCAAAGGGACCGTTGGAGGCGTTGAAGGAGGAAGGAAGGGGAAAAACTTGCTCAGTGTTTTTAAAGACTGGAATTCCTCCTGTTTGGAATAGGATCAAAGATGAGCAAAGATTTTACAATAAAATGCAGTTTTGGCTCTTTTTCCTGTTCGCATTCACTCTATGGTTGTCCACCCAAGGCACATACTTACATGTCTCCTCCATTTGATAAGTGGATAGATATTAACTGGAGACAGAGTATCAATTTTCAGTTGATTTTGAGTCTTTCTTAACTAATATACTAAATTCATTTTCAGATCAGGGGCTTAGCTTAATCAGAAGAAGAAAGTGAAGCTCAAAAATAAAGAATTGACTTGCAAAATCTCATTAATTCATTTTTGATGTGGTTAAAAGTCAGCTTATGTGTTCAATAAGATAGATCAGAATTCTAGGCTTTTAAGTATTACTTAAAATAGTATTTATAATTTATTATTGAAATAATATTTTCTAATGTCTGCAGTCTGTTTAAATAAAGATTGGACAGAATAATATTTGGAAGTGAGATGACTTTAAATATAAACAGTTGAACTTAGTGGAAAAATACTTGGTCAACATTTATTAGCTGTGTTTTGTCATAGCAATAAAGAGGAGACAATGAAGAGCCCTTTGTATGTAAAGTACAATATTTTCAGAAGTAAGGTCATATTTTTCACATCAATTGTTGCACATCTCTTAATTTGTAAAGATTTTACAAGTAGCTTTGCAAATGCTTTTATGGTAATATATTGATCTGCCATGATGTTAAGGATTTAAATAAGAGCGAATCTACACAAGATAAAAAATATGAGGGACAACACAAAGCAGTCTCTTACAAAAAGGCTGCTTTTATAGCTCATCAGAGCAAATTTCTTGTCAAAACGCTCCTTGAGCTAAGTAAGGGTTACGTATTCATATGAACACCTGACTTATAAAATCAGTCAAGCTCTGATATCAAAGATGTCTGGCTTTTGCATCTATTCAGGTTGATGCTTCCATTAACTTAACTTCACACTCTAAAAGCATGTTTCATTTCTAAATATGCTGTGTATAAGTCATTAACATCAGAGCCCCCAACAGTAATTGCCTGAAAGTGAGGAAAGAAAATCGGAAAAGATGAAGAGCTGAATTACCACTTAATGAATGGGGAAAAAAAAAAAAAAAGGACATTTAAATTGACTGTCTCCCAGTCATGCAGTAGCAAGTGTCTGCTCTGTAGAAAACACCTTTCTTTTCATTGCTGTTCCCCCCCAAGACTTTTAGACTGTATTCATAGTTTGTGTTGAAGCATTTTTAAATGTGTTAAGTAATACTAAGTATTATTTAACACCTCAATGTGCTCCTAGATGGAAGGTTTCAAGAAGTATGCTTGTTAATGACTTTAAGCATTTACAGTGTTTCATGTTTGTTCACCCTATGTAATGTTTCTACATCAGTCTTGAGAAAGGTCTTAAGAATGAAGTAGAAGTCAACTTTGAAAAGGCTTGAAGTATCAAAAGTCTCTTTTTAGGAAACTTAATTTGAGAAAAAAGCAAAACATCACCTTTAGTATATGATTGGCCTTCAGAATCTGAAATCCTTTGAGTTAGAGGGTCGAGAGTACTTGTACTTGTTTCTTGTTTATGGTCATAGTGTGATAGCAGAGATGGATCCATACTGACACACTCTGCTAAGGACCTACTAACTGTAACGGTCCTCACCTGGTGCAAATCAATAAGGCTCCATTTGTCTCAGTGCAGCCAGACTGATCTTCACCAGCTGCAAATTTGGCTGGGCGTGAGCAGAGAGAGCATTATGGAGGCAGACAGATAACAGCTTTAAATATTTTAATATCATGGATGTGCATAAAGGTGAGAAGAACATTTTTTGGTCAGTTTAGCAGGATATTGTGAGAAATTGTTGATTCTGTTTTTATGGCAAAGCAAAAAGATGTCTTTTTCTGCTGATAGAAGCTGCGTTGAAACACTTTGCAGAAAATATTGGAGTGAGATTGTAAAATAATTGTTGTTAGTGCAGCTTGTATTGATTCCTCTGGTGCTCTTACTCCTGCCTTGTACCAATGTTGTCAAACTAGTTCTTCCAAGTTCCTTGAGCTAGGTGTTGGGGAGAAGTAGGTGACATAGCAAACTGACATGACTTAACTCTAACTCATTCACAGCTCTTGCAGGGGCTCTTATTGAATTAATATTTTAGGAATTCTGGTCCTGGAAACTAATGTTCTGGTTTGATAACGTTGAAGACTTCTACTAAAACATCTATGTAGGCCTAATCATAGTAGTAACTAAATCCCTAGGTATGTATATGCCATATATTAAGAATTCATTGGGATGAAAGCAGTCACTAAAAATATCAAATTTTATACCATCAAGGTACTGGAGGATTAACAATTGGGAGGATATGTGTTTTATCAAAGTATCTAAGGAGATTAATTTCTCTCTGTAGCTTTACAGGGACATTCAGAGACATTTCAGGTAGCATATTTTTATTTTGGATTTTTCTCCTGTGAAAGCTTGGCAGAGACAAGGCGGGGGGGTGGGGTGGGGGTAACAAACAACTTTTCATAGCTGGTGAAACTAAAAGGAAAAAAAACACTGTTTTCAAAATAACAGTGAAACTTACCTTTTATTTTAGCTGTGAAATGAGGAAACAAGATATTTATTCTCACACTGCACCTGTTTCTGAGTACCTTCTAGTCAGGAACAATATGATTCCTATCAGGCAACTTGTCACTAATGTTCTGGGTAAAATGAAAATTATATGTAGATATGGGAAAAATCTTTTTTAAGTGTGCCAATACTGTCCTGACTCATTTTTCATTGTTCTTTAGACTTGTAAAGACTCATTTTACAGTTTTGAATTTGCTCCAGCACAAATGTGATTCCTTTCCTCATCCTCCTCTCCCCTCCCAGTGCTAACTCCTATTGTTTCCTACTGCAACCAATCTTGGGATAAGTATTTGTAAATTTAATGAACTCTCCTTGGACTTAAATATATTTTTTTACTTCACTCTCTCTTGCCTTTATGATATACACCTTCCTGAAACATCTCTTTGGTAATTTCTCCACAAAGTCTTTTCAGACAGCCATTGAGCAACTCCATTTTGGTAACCCAGTATGCCCATTTGCTAAGGCACAGAAACAGGGAAAGTATGGCATGCTATGGGACCTGCACTCTGTTATCCAGATCTTGGTGGCATGTGTACTGTGCAGTGCCATTTTGGAAGGACCTGATGGCATACATTTTTAGCAAGAAGTCAAAGTGAGCTTGTTTCCACTACCTCAATCGTGTGCTGTTTCCACTGGACATTTTTGGAGGAGTTATGAGAGACATAGACTGAAAAAGTACTACTGTTCCCATGCCATTTCTCTTCACTGTAGATAGATGCATGCTTGGACCTGTGCTGCAGACTACCATGGAAACAAGGTTTGTTCCTCACCACAGTCTGGGCTTATGTCCAAGTGACTTGTGAGATGAGTGTGAGCTCAAGCATAAGGTTGGACTCATGCTTAAAATCAATCAGAAGCAGCCATAGTAGCCACTCAACTAGCACAGCAAATTTTGCAAGAGCTACTAGGTGCCCCTAACATGTAAACACCATTTTCTAGTACCTTTCCTTAGTTGGTAAGACATGCATGTACACATCCCGAGGTAGCTTTTTCTGAGAATTCTTTACATTTAAAAAGTAATTATTTTATAAGAGGCAAAAATCCATGTGTAAAATAGTAAGAATCAGCACTTTAAAAATCTCTTAAATCTGCAAAGCAAGCAAACAATCAAAACTGACTATAAACTTCTGTAATTCCTTACAGCATTCATTAATATCATATTGAAAATATGAACCACAAATTTCGGTTCAACAGAAGTCAGGAACCTGTTAACTCCTGTTTTAGTTATCATCTGCTGTTTGTTTTATACGCACACATAATCTGAGCATCCAAGTGTTTCATAAATTCTTAGATAAATAAGACTTTTGCTCCAAGGAAAACATAGTCTAATTTGGAACAAAACACAAATAATTAAGAGGAACAAAAAAGAGAATAGAAAGGAGACTGTAGATAACAGAAATGGGATCCTGCTGCTATCTGTGTTACTATAATATTTTTGCTGACTTCTGAAGTTGTTGGATACTTATTGCTAAATAAAACCTGTTATTTCTGAATGTTGCACATACAAGCCTATTGTAGTTGGCTTGACTTGGCTTCTGGACAGATGTTTGTTATGATTCCTAATACAGGATGAATTTCCAAAGAAATAGTTTTATGGCTAATCATGAATGTATTTTCACTTAAAAAAATACCGAGGAGAGATGTAAGGGGGCATTAATTTAAGGACAAAATGGAAGAAGAAGTAAACAAAGGCTAGTGTAATGTAATGGGCCTCCTTTCTCAGCGGGAAAAGAGAGAAAAGTATGGCAGATGTTTTGTTTCCCATTATGTGCACAAAACTCTAAGGTGGATTCATAGCTAAAAATATATAGTCTGCCTGCAGGAAACTGGTTGATGCCAATCCTGTGATAACCATGTGTTATTCTTAGGGTGAAAGTTTAGATGCTGTACTTGCACAGGGAATTCTCTTCACGTGCATTTACCTCAAGTGTGGAGGTGCTAGTCATCTGTTTGCTATTTTAGTGAAAGCATCAGATTGGAAAGATTATCACAAGGTGCCAGAGACATTTCAAGGTCCCAGGCAAATATTGCCTGACATATGGTAGTGATTGGGATATGTAGACATAAGCCACTTCTCACCCATACAGAACACTATAACCAGAATGATTTGTCAGATCCAATACAGAGACAGTTGATATCTGAAATGCTCTGTCATACTTTACTTCAGATCATGTGGGATGGAGAAAATGGGTTGTATTTTTCAACTTTGACCACCCTAAATTAATATTATCAGACAGATGTCATAGAAGGGCTGAAATATGGGACTGTCTGGCATCCTGAAAAATCAGGACAGGAAATATTAAAATCTGATCCCTGTCTTTTCTTTTCTTTTCTTTTTTTTTTTTTATCAAGAGATGTGCTATTGCTCTTTCAGGATAATACTGCGTTCGTATAAGTCTCGAACTTGCTTAAGTGGAGCAGAGAGAGTAAGACATTTTAGATTTCCCATGTGATCTTTTTCCCCTTTATTATGACTTTTTATGTGCATCACGGAAGAGTTTTTTGTTTGAGTAAGTTAAATGCTTTCATGGTGTTCATTTTGCTATACTTCTGTCTCAGGCAATACAGGATAAATGACAACACATTGGATCTGGATGCTGGGTTTTGTTTAAGAACCAATGAGATTAGAACTTTTACTCTACTTTATCTTGGACACTCGCTTCCTCCAACACAACCCCAGGTTATATTCACTAGGCTTTGACTTCATCTTCCCATTGGGGAGACGGCTGCAGGTTCGGGTGGGTCATGCAGAAAGTCGTGTTGATTTGTGCTGTGCAGTTGTTCACAGCTAACAGGTTTGGTTGCTACCAGACAAGGTCCCAGAGGGCATTTCCTGGCACTTGTCTCCATCCATTCCTTGATCTCCAGGATCTTCTCTCACCCAACTTCTAGGATCTCTCCTCCAGCCAGAACCTTCTTTACCTTCTCTCTGGGCTCCCAAGCCCCCAGTTTCCTAATCTAAATAATTTATGCGCAGAAGTAGAATGCATGGTCGACCTCCTAATGGGTGCTTCTGTCCCATATCTTTTTTTATTAATTGGATAATATGAGAGATACCACTTTTTTTTTTTACCAGTTCAGATGTTATTAAAATTTAGAAGCAGCTAATACTAGTTGCAGCTAGCAAGTATCCCAGAATCATTTAGGTTGGAAGGGATGTCTTGAGATCCCCTAGTTCCAACCCCAAGCTCAAGCAGGATCAACTGAAGCAGCTTACAGTAGGACCATGTGCAGCTGGGTTTTGAATATGTCTGCAGATGGAGACTCCACAACCTCTCTGGGCAAAACTGTGCCAGTGTTTTACCACTCACAATACAAAACTGTTGTGGTGGTGGTGTTAGTTTGTTTTGTGTTCAGATAGAATTTCTTTTGTTTTAATTTGTGCCTGCTGCCTCTTGATCTGTCAGTGGGCACTGCTGAGAAAAGTCTGGCTCCCTCATCTCCCCATCTTCACTCCCTCCCATCGGATATTTGCACATATTGATAAGATTTTTCCCCCCAACACGTACACCCAAGCCTTCTCTTCTCCTTGCTGAATAGTCCCAGCCTCTGCTCACATGTTATGTGCCCTAAGCTTAATCATGTTTGTAGCCCTTTGCTAAACTTGCTCCTGTAAGCCCATGTGTCTCTTGTAATGGGGAGTCCAGATCCGGACCCAGCACTGCTGATGTGACTACCAGTGCTGAGGGGGGCGGGGGAGGAATTCCTTCCCTGACCAGATGGCAATGCTCTTCCTAATACGCCCCAGGATACAGTTGGTCAGCTTTCCTGCAAAGGTACATTGCTGGTTCCTGGTCAACTTGTTGTCCACCAGGAACCCAAGGATGCTCTCTACAGAGCTGCCTTCCAGCTGGTTGATGCTGGTGCACCACCCCCAGCAAGTACTGGTGCCTGGAGTAATTCCTCCTCGTGTGCAGGACTTGGCATTTCCCCTTGCTGACTTTAATGATGTTGCTGTCAGATCTCTTCTTGAGTGTGTTGAGGTCCCTCTGAATTGTAGCACAACTGTTTGGTATATCAGCTACTCCTCCCAGTTTTGTATCATCTACAAACTCCCTGGTGGTGCACTCTATCCCATTATGTAGGTCACTAACGAAGGAGCTGGTGAGTATTTACCCCTGGAGTATACCACTAGTGATTGGCCTCCAGCTGGACTTCGGTGCTAACTACAACCCTAAGAAGTAGGATTGCTTGAGTGTTCAAAAGTGAAATTTATTTTTTGAAGTTAAAATTCACTCGGATACACACACAATTATCCGCCATGTGTCAGCGTTCATAATATAAACTTGTATTTTTCCTATCATAGTTTCCAAGCCACATCAAAAAGGGAAGATTTTCACTTACGTGGTTATTTCCATTTCTTTCTCTGCTTTGTTTCTTGTATTCATCTTCCTGAAACATGGACCACCAATTTTACACAGCATCACCTAGAGATAAGGAGAAAGCCCTATTCAATGCTGCTTCATGCAAATACTTGGGTTGCAGTTGTATTGCACAGGTAGATTACAGCCTTGCTGTCATGAACTATCACGTTTCACTATTTTAATAATTTGCATTGTTCTTTGTCATTTCTAATGGGTGACCTGTGTATGTGCAAAGTATAGAGCGAGTATAGGTGTTGTTATTTTCATAGAATAGTAGAATATCCTGAGTTGGAGGGGACCCACAAGGATCATTGAATCCAACTCCTGGCTCTGGCAGGACCACCCAAAAATCAGACCATATGTCTGAGGGCATTGTCCAAACGTTTCTTGAACTCTTGAGAGGCTCAGTGCTGTGACCACTTCCGTGGGGAGTCTGTTCCAATGCCCGACCACCCTCTTGGCGAAGAACCTTTTCCAAACTCCCAGCCTGAACCTCCCCTGTCACAGCTTCATGCCGTTCCCTTGGATCCTGTCACTGTCACCAGGAAGAAGAGATCATTTTGTAAATGTAGGACTTTGTGT
This sequence comes from Chauna torquata, assembly GCA_013399475.1. Lineage (NCBI taxonomy): Eukaryota > Metazoa > Chordata > Aves > Anseriformes > Anhimidae > Chauna > Chauna torquata. Next base: position 48,017 of record VXAL01017856.1, on the reverse strand, counting down.
TAGTGAATCTCGCCCTCTTCCAATTACTCCTACCTTGAAAGCAGTCCTTTTCCTTTTTTACAACTCCCTCTTCCTTCTTATGTTAGAGAGAAAAAACAACCTGACGCCTGTATTTCAGGTGTGAGATAAAGCTACAAGAAATGATGTTCCAAAGGCCAAATGAGACTGAATTTGCAACTGCCTTTTTTGCAGCCGCGAAGCAGGCCCGGCGAACATACCATGTGTGTAGGTGTTTGTGTATATGTAAACGGATACGGTGCTGGCTGTGCTCCCGCCGGGCCGGGAGGTGCCGCGGAGCCGCGCCCGCTGCAGTGCGGCGCGGGGTGCGCTAGGTGGGGATCTTGCCCCACCAGTGGGCAGGCGGTGAAAAATGTTTTCCCTGATGTAGCAGGTGAAACTCTACTTTGGAGTCTTTAATTTC
>VXAL01017856.1:25636-37972 GCA_013399475.1 Chauna torquata | reverse complement strand
TTACCAAGAATATGCAAACAACTACACACAAGAAGGATCAAGATATTTATCTAACCTGACTAGGGAGTAGATTGTACTATAAATAGGACTCTGCACTTACTGCAAGGCTGGTCGTTTCCTGCAAAATCCATTGCACATATACTTGTCCTAATCCTTTAATGTGATCCCCAGCCTAATACTTACACCTAGTTATGATGCTATACCAATTTTTGCTCTCTCTGTGCATACATAATGCTTTTCTTGCTTGGACCCACTACACGATCAGAGCAGGGGCACTACATTTAGATGAAATGTATGGATTTATATAAAGGATTTTGTACAGAAGGTAAGCTAATGGAGGATAGACACATCTGAAATCCAAGTTACTGTAAATATTGAAAATAACTAGAAAAGGTCAAAATTTAAACAAAAACATGAATTCTCAAAGTTCAAAGTGTCATATATAGTAACACAATCTATTTTGGATGTGACTGGAGTCCAAGATTGGTTGCTTCAGCTGAAGTCCAAAAATAAGCTTTTGTTTCAGCCCTGTTGGGGGCTACATGGGAGAAGAGCACACAAAAACAAGGTGGACTCTTTTATAGTGTAAAACCTCACTTTAATCCTGAGCTATATATTCATGCAATTGCTTCAGTTGCAGACAAAAATACTGTACATCTGACTCTTTTAACGCGGCACAATTGAGCATTGCCTGAATCTCCTGCTGTTCACTCTCTTAGATCTGGTGTGCTTCCTACTCTTCTCTCCCTAGTTATAGTCTCCTCCTACTGAGACCCCCTTTTGCCTGACTTCACATATGTTGCAGCACAGATTTAATCTAAAGTCTGTTCCTGTGCAAAACATGACACCATTCACCTATTCGATGTTTCCTTCTAACTTTTCCATCTTCTTGCTTAGGATTTCTTTTCCCATAATGCCTTATTCTTTGACTGTGTAATTTCTTCTCTAAACTAACAATGATGAGCTTTTTCTTCTGTGTTCCTTTTTTTGATCTCTATGCCTTTGCAGTGTCTCTTTTCACAAATGTCTAACTAAAAATGTACGTTTGGTGAAGGTATATATCTTTTTAGAAAATGTTTCCAAAATAAGAGGGTAAGTCATGTGTTTTCTAATAAGAAGAATGAGGACAGAGGTAGCTCACTTAATTCACTTGTAAAGGTATAGAATACCTTCCAGGTAGAAAAGTGATATGAAGTGCAACTGCTGAAGTATCTTTACTAGGTCTTATGTTTTAATGGCCTCATGAGAAGTAGAACTAACTAAACTCTGATTAGGAAGGGAAAGTAGTTGATGAGTTGGAGAAGATTAAAAAAGCAGATCAATCAGTATTAAAGTTGATTGTTATGTTATACTCTCAGTGGATCAGGTTACCCTCTTGTTCCTTAATTACTTACAGTTTATCTGTTGTCTCCTGAAGTACTTCTTGTGTAGAAATAAGACTTATTGCACATCAAGAATTGTTGTTTGTTTTTTAACTGTCATGTGGTGGGGAAAAGTGGGGGGAAAACATGTTGCTCATCGGTATAATAGAAAAGTGATATAACCTGAACTACAGTTTTACCCAAAAGCTGTGGAAAATTTTCTATTGCTTTTTCCCATCTTTCAGAAAGGACACGCATATTGCAATATCTTTACGAATTTTACCTATTCTAGTTAATACTAGGATTCTTTAAATACATCTAACCACTTTCAATTACTTTAAAATCCATGTTCTTCTTTTCCTCACCCTCATCTCTTTGTTCTTCTACTGCTCCAATTAGAGACGAGGAGTTACTATGCTCAGCATGCTGTCGAATTTAATATTGCTCCAATTAGTTAAATGAAGTACATGAAAGGTTGTCATGGGACGTCTTCTTGCTTTGTCTTCAAGCTTNATGCGTAGCATTACATGTATGTTTGAAAGGCTAAAGAATACTTTTGTATGGATGATGCAGTTGGCTCTAGTTTATATCATTTTAACACAGTATAATTAATCTTTTACTTTGTGTGCCTGAAATATTCATATTATTCAATTTTAGGTATCCAGTTGTTAAGTCAGATCACTGTGTCTTATGGGTTTCTCTTTTCTCTAAGCATAATGCTCTACTCATATTCAGGCTCATGAATTAAGAATGACAACAATAGTGTATGATAAAAAGATGGTAAATAAATACTAAACTGTTTGAAAACTGAAAATAAGGTCAGGGTGGGACACTGTCCCGTCTTCCCTGTTTTCAGTGGAGATAGCAAATAACCTGCAACTAAGTCTTCACAAAATATTTTATCTTAGTGAAGATGCATTTTTACTGATAAATTTGCACTTGAAAAGTGACTTTACACTTTACAAGAAGGTATTTTGGAACTGCAGTAATCTTAGAGAGAAACACATCTTCCTGTAATCACTTTATAGAAATTAAGCCACTACATATGATATTTTAATGGTATATCAAGAATATTTTTTTAACTTGGTGATCATTATATATATGGTCTTTTTATGACAAAGATGAAAGACCTCAGGATACCTTTAAAGTACCTGTCCTTTGAGGTCATGTACAGTGCGTACTGAGGTAGAAGTTACATTTGACCTGCCATGAGTATTAACACTGATTTCTTCCCACGTAAAACAATGAAAGAACTGAAGTTTCACAAATATAGTCTAGTTATGACAGGTGCGATATAATGCATTGATTATAAATAATGGGGAAAAAAACTCAATTTTTCCTGTTGGGAACTTCCTAAAGTAAAACTTATTATCTGACTTCAAATATCTCTGACTTTTTTGAAGCTTACTAATTACAGCTTTGAGAATTTTTTTTTTACTGGTCTCTTCACACCCACGAGTCATATAATTGACTGGTATACATATTTGCCACACAGAAAACTAAATGTGTAGGAACTTGTACCGATGTCTCTAGTAGGATGCTTTCATACAAGAACGATAAGACAGGTCTAATTTGTTTATTCATTTTAAATGTCTATTAAAACATACATTCATCATCATAGTGCTAATCTCTGCATCTTTATGATATGAAGTGATGGAAATACTTGTATGTTAGAAGCATGAGACTGAAAGCTAGCATGTTTTAGCTATTAATGTTTTTAACATGAGAATTTTCACTTTTAAAAATACAATAAAATCCAAGAGAAGAAGGAATAAAAATCAGTAATGCCACCCTGGCTTTCTATTAATGAATGATATCTAATGAAATACTAGTTTGTTTCCTTTTGAGCTTTTTGTGTCTTGGTGGTCTTTCATAAGTGGCTTGCAGTGTTTTATAAAAGTCAAAGTTGCTGATATTTGCTGCTTTCTTGTCACTTCATAAATGCTCACAAAAATCTCAATTCAAATTAGCACTGCAACACTACTAGCAACAAGCCTAGCTGTACTATTTATTACTTCCAACATTACCTGTTTTACAAGACAAAAGTACTAGAAAAGAAAAAAAAGAGGTGGTGGGTCTTATCCTGTTCTTTATTGCACTAGTGTAATTCATGAAGACACTAGCGTAATTCATGAAGAATAATGCTGGATCATGAGAGTTACTTCACTGATATTGAGGAAAAAGTTTAAATCCTATATTAATTGTGTTCCATAAATATCATTAGGGAACAGAAGGAATGATTGTTCTCCATTTATCCAGTTTAATCATTTAAAAATAAGTGTGCTTAGGAAGGAATTTGTGCTGTCTTTTAAAATACATTTTAATAATGGTATTTGGAAAGTGATCGTGCTAAACAAATTCCATTGACAGGTAGTTTTACTGCTGATTTCCCTGTGTTCAGGGGATGTCTGTGTGTAAGCATGGTAGCATAATTTCTAATTAACTTCTGTGGGAGGAATCATTTTCTACATCTGCATGTAGGAAAATAATCCTCAAGAGTTAAGAGCAAATTCGGTATCTAGGCTATGCTTGTGACTACTGTCTTTATGCAAAGTGTCCTGCTATGTTTCCTTTACAAAAAGCACCACTTCTTAAACTCTTAGGCTCAATTATTCTTTGCTTGCACTGAGTAATACCTTGCTTTGCAAAGAATTCTGGCTTTTTACTCTTTGAATTCAAACAGACAAAAATAAAAAGTAGTAGATTTTTTTTTTGTGTGATAATAGTTTTAAACTCCAGATCATAAATAGCTTTGATATTACTACAAAGAACACTCATAACAGCTGCATTTGTATTCACTTAGTATTCAAAGGGGAGACTTGGGAACAGCAATAGCATTTCCCATTAGCAGATGAACTGAAACAACATGATTTTAAACTGTAGAATAGGCTACAGGATCTTCTAACATCAATATTACCCTCCTTCACAGTGAGGTAAATAGGCATGTGATGTGTCTTTCATAGCCAGGAAACACACAAATAAGCTATTACACTGCTCCAGTTTCTTCTAAGTCAAAGTTTCTCTCTATTCTTCTTTTCTTGCGTAAGAAGAAAACTTTTTTTCCCATTTAGTTAACCATGAGCTCCATCTCCAGAATTGTGGTGGTGATGATTGTTATCATAATTGAAGTTTTGGGCTTGGCTTGTTTTTGTTTTGTTTTCTGATGGAACCTTGGTTCAAAATAAATACTGTTTCTTCCGCTTTGGATGGTGGTTTTGTACATAGAAGTACAATTCCCCTTTAAGCAATACTTTTTTTTTTTTTTTTCCCAAAATACCATGTGATTTTGCTCAATTAATGATGGAACAATTCAGTGTCTAGTTAACTCATTATTTGAAATATGATTCCACAATTTTCCAAACACTATCCAGATGTCTCCTGGATGACAGCTGCTAATTTTTGCCTAGCTTTATCAGATGGTTTTTTTTGTAAAATATGGTTGTTACACAAACGTTAAACATATCCATTCAATCCTTGCAGATGAAGACTGAATTTCTCCATATCATTCTGTTTAGCTAGATATCTCATCATTTTTGTCCTCACTTTTCACCTTGTTCCTGGTGTTTTGCCCCATCATTTCAGAGCCCACCTCCTGCTGCTCAGCTTGTATCCTATCTCCATCGAGTCTAATTCAGCTGTGCCGCAAGGGTTACCAGGTCCCCAGCTCTCCCTTACTCCATCATCTACATCCCATTTGTGCTCATCCATTTCCTCCCAATTACTAATCATGTCCCAGGCCCATTCCCTAATATTCCTCCTTTACATGATACTGCAGTGCGTTGCTGCTTCATTTGCTGAGATTTCTCAACTTGTACCTTTCCATCTCACCTGAATCTTGAAAACAGCTGATTTATTTATTTATTTATTATTTTAAGCTGAAATGTTCCAGAAAAAAAATGCTCTATCTGAAGCAGATTGCCATGTTTGGCAAAACTTTATACAACAGAAAACACGACCTTATAGCAGGAACTGCTGGCAGATGTGTAGTTGCAGGTAGTTTTCTATAGCTTGCATAATATATGAGCAGCCATTACTGGTTCAGACCCCAGATATTGGGGTCTGTCTGCCCCAATATCAGTTCTCCACTGTGACTAACAGCAGATAGTGGGGGAAGAGCATATTAACAAGAAGAGTATTGCAGCTCTTTTTCTTGCAAGCTCTCCCAGTCCCCAGCAGTTTAGCTACTTCCTGGGCCAGGGGTGGTATCTTTGTATTTAAACATTGACCCAGACTGTCCCTCACTTGGCTCATCTTCAGTTATGTAGCTTTATTCTTGTAAAGTTCTGTTGCTGGCTTATGCCCAGTGGAAAACAAAAGGCCAGCATTTCTTTAAGCACAGTGGTTATTTATTAGGATAATACTCTTAACACACGCAACTTCAGACTAAATTAGCCTGCTTGTGGTAGATGAACAGCAGGTTGTTATTCTTTGTCCTGTCCTATTATTCTCAGACTCTGTCATAGTTCCTTTTTTTTTTTTTTTTTTTTCCATTTCNTTTTTTTTTTTTTTTTTTTTGCCATTGGATGCCTGTGATAAACAAATAAGTGGGTGGCAATTTCAAGCCCAAAAGTAAGCTGCAGGCAGTCTTTTCTGGTTAGTTAATTTGATTTTTCAATAACTGTGTTCATTTGCATAATTGTAGCAGGTAAGTTGAGGTCAAGCACTTACGTCAGAGAAGAAGTAAGCAGCTCCTAACTCCTAATATTATGAGGTAATTCATGGTACTGTGGAATATTAATAAGAAACTTGGAAAATGTGCTTCCAGTTGAATTATAAATGAAGAAAAGGTGTGCAATTATGACCAAAAATGCTACTATGTGCTGCTGCTTGCATGCGTTCTGTGCAAAACTCTCTGCCTATGTCCTGATTTCTGGGTAACTAGCGATATCTAAGATGATCATACAGTGCCTCAAAATGTAGTGTGTTATGCTGAATCTCAAGTAACTGTGGAGAAGGAGAAGTAGGAGGAAGTGTATGGCTGAGATAATATTTTACGTACTGTTGTGTAATTTGAAGCAACAAACCTTTTCTTTAATTCTGGTCTAAACTGTAAGCCCCTGACTAAATTTCACTTGCAGTGTAGACGCTAGTCACAACCTGAAGTGTAACATCAGTACTATTATTTTCCAGTCTCTCAGCTCTGGTACCATCTTTCTAGAAATATATTACAAATTTGGCAAAACTCTCTACAATAAACAAAGAGAAGTATACATGGAGTGTGCTATTTACCTAGAGTTGACATAGATTTATATGTGCCCCACCCCCACCCCCCAAAAAAGAAAAAGAAAATTAAAAAAAAGAAAAATCAAGTTTTTCTCTGCCAAGGAAAAATAAACAAAAGAAGTAATATTTTTAGAGACAGTGTCTAGGTATCCTAGACACTCAAATTCAAAAGTAATATAGCAGAATTGAAGGTTGATTTCCTGAAACAAGAAAAAAATCATCTTGGTTTGGATTTTATTCTTCTCTTAAATACTAAATCAAACAAAAAAAAAAGCAGTCTGTGACTATTCAGAGTCCCTAGTTTTCATTTTGCTGAAATCTTATGAAATAATTTTCCAGGACTTGACTACAAACTTTCAGTTCCTCCTTCACCTCCTTAAATACTCTCAGCTGTTCTGTCCCTGCTTTCCTGAACTTCTTGTTCTCAGTTCACTGAAATTTCAGCCTGCTAAACTTGTCTGCTTTGAACTACTTCAGCGTTTTGCAGCTAACTCTGAAGTTAACTACCAGGCACTAAGGAGGATTGCTCTTATGAGTAAAAGGTTGTAGAATATGCCAAATTCAAGTGCAAAAAAGGATGCTACATTTCAGTTTGTTCTACTGTAGTTTGATGCTTTTCATTGTGTGTATCACTTTTGGAAATTATCAGTTCTAGCGTGAAAGAGTTTGGGGAGTGATTCTGTGATATGTAAAATACAAATATAACTCTTTAAAAGTTTAATTGTTACTACTTGTTCATAGTACATAGCTATTGTCATAACCAATTTATAGAAGTATGTCATGAGTGAATATATTTGTTAAGCACAAGAAACTTCCTTCCTCTTTCCTGAAGTTCTCACAGTTGACAAGGCCTTCAGCAAGTTCTCCTTACAAATAATTTGATATTGTTCCTCCCTGTTGTGCATCACTAGGTCTTCATTGTTCGTAAAACTATCACCGCCATCAGCTGCTTTCTACTTGCCATCACCTTCTGGCCAGTGGTGTGTGTATTTCAATAACTGTAATTTGCACTTACAATTATCAACGTGAAGCATGCCAGATAACTTCTCTGGCAGTTGTCCTTCTTTTTTTGGGGATGTGTATTTGTGTTACTGTTTTTTTGTTCCACACACCCCTTCCCCAACTCCCCAAGTTAAGCCCTAGGGATTTTTTTAAACGTTTTCCATCTCATGGTTGTTAGGAAATTTCCGTGGACTTTTTTATTAAAACTCTAGAAGTCTGTCATAAAGTCTGTCTAAAGCTCTTAGTCTGTCATAGAGACCTCAAAACATAGTGTGATGTTTACAGCTTAGACTGTGCTGTGTGTTAGGAAGTACAATATTATCCACTTATGAGCTGGCAGAGTTACTAGTAATTTGACTCCCCTAGAAAATTGTGGTATTTTTTCTTTTTTGTGATATTTTCGGTAAGTCAAAATTGAGATATACATTTTTATCTTTAAATGCATATAGGTTACTATCTTCTGGCTGCCTGTAGTAGGATTGAGGAAAATATTCCTTCCACCTTCGCTGTATCCCTACCTAAGCAGTGTTTGGGGCAGGTCATACAGGAAAAATGCAAACTGTAACACAACTACAGCACACAAGCAACAACACATGCAAGCCCCTTTGTAGATTTCAAAGGTTCAGATTTGTCTTGGTGACCTCTTGCTGAGCAGTTACACAAGTGAAAATCTGATCATGCTCTTCTGGACTTTGCAAGTGTTGGAACAGGCTCTTTTTATTTCACCAGTGGGGGTATGCTGTACCTCATACGAAACCCAGACACTAGCAGTTACTAGTGTGGTATCTGTCAGCGAGACTAAATGACAAGCTATAAAGGGAAATTAATTTCAGGACTTATATTGAACTGCAGGATGGCGGGGTGGGGGGGAGAGAATTTTTGGAAAAAAAATTAGTAATTGCTGGCATTCACTATTAAAAATCATACATGTTAAGGACAAGACTAGTAATTGTCAATGAAAGTAAAAGCCTGCCGTGAATATGAAGTTAATTAAGAAACTGGTACTTCTGTGAGATATTAGAGACTTCCAAAGTAGTAGTGACTACAAGGCAGTCTTCCTTTTCATATGCCACATCTGAAAACTGAGCTGGGAACTCTTGATTAACTGTTTCATGAAGACTTCCAGTACAAGGATAATTAGACAGATTCACGTGATCTCAGTAAAATACTATCAAGTTCTTCAAAGCCAAGGTAGGCTTACCATGGGTAGGTTTTATGTTAATGCATGGAGTTTATAGCATTTTCTAAGGGTTTGGTGTTGGCTTGCTTGTTTGTTTTTCTTCTTTTGATAACCTGTTGTAAAGTAAGATCCTTTTGTCCCTCCTGGAGCCTCTCTGTGTGCTGCTTACCCTGAAGAGTGGGAATTGGTTCTCTGTCCACCAGGAGAAAGGGAGAATCCCCAAAAATCTGCAATAGCAAGAAATGAAAAGAGTAGTACTGTAAAACTGCAACAGACAAAGGGGCTTCCTCTCCATAATGCACAGCGAGTTTGTAGATTAGGGAGTGTACTCTCACTTCTCTCCAAGCTCTCGTGGTCCTGAAAGAACATGGAGGAAATTTTGCCTTTACACTTACTGTAGGAGTAATGACCGTACCTTGGCTTGTTATCTGACAGTGTTCAAAGGACCACGGTACCAGCCTGAGAAAATCACTCATCCTGATGTAGGAGCAGCCTGTCTTAATTTTTATCTCTTCATCTCCCTATCCCCCCACCCCGAATTTACATATTAGACCTTCTGGGCTAGGGTCTATGTCTCCTTTATCTCTTTGGTTACCAAAGAGAATATATTTATTCCTGGAATTTTTCAGGGAGAAATTTCTAAGAGATGATTGAGGAAATATCCACAAATCCGAAAATGCTTAGCTCCCAAATTTAATTAAAAAAAAAAAAGCCTCAACGTGCAAATGACTCGTTAGACCGCATACACAGCTGATAGAGCATTCTCCATGTCCTAGTCTCCTCTTCTATGAACATCTACAGGGGCTATACATGTCAATAAAGCGTTTCTCCTTTCAGCAAAGTTACGTCCTAAGCTTTATCCTGTGATATTACTCACAAAGCAGGGTGCGTGTGCTTCAAGCCTAGGACACCCCTGGTCTGCTAGAGCCGAGAACCGGTCGGTTCGGGCCGGAGGAGGGCTCGGCAGCGGTGGGGCGGCGGCTGTTCCGCGGTGCTCCAGTCGCAGGTAGATGGAGGTTGCTCTTCCCCCTTTCTCTACCCTCTCCCTCCCGCGGCCTCTCTNGGGACCGGGAGCTGCCGAGCGGGGACTCCCGGCGCCGGGGGCGGTGCGGCGGCATCCCCATCCTCCTCCCCCTCCCTCTCTCCCAGTCCTTTTCTCCCTCCCTCCGCCTCCTTCCTCCCTTCCCCCGGGCGCCCTCTGCACTTTCTTCTCGAACCACCCTCCTAGGCAAACTTTGATGGGGAACCTCGCACCGCGCTGGAAAAATGCCGGTTATGAAGGGATTACTGGCACCCCAGAACACCTTCCTCGACACCATCGCCACCCGGTTTGATGGCACACGTGAGTCCGGGCTGGGGCAGCGGGCCCAGGAAAGGGGCTGCAGGGAGGACACTGTGCTGTGCGTACCATGGGAGCCTCGTCTCCTTCCTCCCCGCTTCGGAGGGGGTTTTCTTGGTATCAGAAGCCGGCAAGGAGGAAGGTGAGGCAAGGCAGCTCCTGACAGCTCCCAGCCTCTCTCACTCTCCTGCCTGGCTTGTCCTCAGCTTTTCAGGTGAGGAGGGTGCTTGGTCCCTTTTCCTCCCGGCCCCCTGCGCGGGGGCTGGTGCCGGCAGCCGAGCAGGAAAGTTGCATGCTGGGCTGGGGCTTCTCCTCCCGGGCAGCAGAGAGGCTGTGGGGGAAAGGCAGGCTTCAGAGCTTGGGCAGGGCTTTGTCAGGAGGTTAGGGGATTCCCCCCCACCGCTTCTCCCTAAAGCCGAATCCCCGTAGAAGGGGTGCAGCAGCTGCACGGGGGTGGTGGAGAAGGAAGGACAGAAGGGCCCTGCAGCGGCCGCGTCCGGCTGCAGCACCACGGACAGGGCCCGGTCGGGCGGACGCGCCGCTCAGCGCCCCGCCGCGCGCGGCTCCGCCCGCGGCGCTCTCCTTGGTCCTGCTCAGCGGCTCCCCGGCAAGGTTCTGGCGGCTTGCTGCGGGAAGTTGGCTTGCTCCCTTCAGGCTGTGGGTTAGGAGTTGCCTCTGTCTTGAGTTTTGCTGCTTCTTTAATTGGGTTCACGAGCAAATAAAAATAATAATGATAATAAGGCTTTGGAAGATTCCTTTTCCTTTTTAAAAATAAATCCAGAGATCCGAAGTGGAAGAAAAACTCTGGGTTTGAGTTGCTGTCAGCTCTTTCCTGAGTGAAAACGTGGCGATCTAAATGGTTTAGTACTTTTTTGGCTATGTGTCTGTTGGCATTTTCTCAATGGTTCAGTTAGCGTGTGATTAAGACAACTGAACTCTAATTACTGTATCAATAAGTTGTAAAGTGTCAAGAAAATGATATAGTCAGTGAGATCATTTGCAGAGAAGTGTAGAACTGCATTATAAGTGCTCTGCTAGTCTGAGGATACATAGCTAATTATGAATCAGGGCTTTATGTAATTGATACTTGATTATAAAGCAATCCCTCTTAAGACTACTTAGATGTACCTTTAAACTCCTTTGAATACAGTACTTGAAGTCCTTTTCCCTCACCCCTCCACCCTTTTTATTTCTATAAAGTACATGCTTAATTTATTGCATAGTGAAGCATAACACTCTAATAGGAGTTTTCTTGCTGATACTGTTACTTGCCAGAATAGCAGTTCTTCCTTGCTTTGTGCTCAGGACCCTCCCCCTTTTCAATGGCTTCTATTTCAAAGGATAGAGCACACAGCCTGTGAGCTGTACACACAAACATTTCACAAATCCTTTTTTTCTTCTTAAAAGATCCAATTTAACAAGCACCATTAGTGATAAATGTTCAGCTCTTTTACTTAAAACAACAACAAACACTAGAAAAATGTCTAATCCCTGTGTTCTTGGTGACACAGACAAGCATGGCAGAAAGTTTGTCACTTAGCTGAATTCTAGCAAATATAACTGCTTTCTTTAAGCAATAATTCTACTAATCTTCATAGTGTCAACTGGGCCAATCTTTTCTTAAGCAAGAAGAAACAGACCCAACTGTCTTTTTAGATATCTGTAATGCTATCAGATGATCTACTTTGTCATGGTTTGTATTAGAAAAATAATGTAATTAAGTATTCTTGTACCTGAAGAAAACACAGCACATTGTATTTTATTGTGGGCAATTAGGTGTTGCTTTGTAAGTAGCATTTAAGACTTTGGCATGAATATTAAACAGGTCTAATCTAGAAATTGTCATTGTGTAACCATCAGCATGTGAAATAGTCACAGAAGTTCACAAGGGAAGACTTTTTATGAGCTACAGAGTCTGACATCTAATAAAGCTAATAGAAGTTGTGGAGGATGGTACTGTTTTATGGAAAACTGATGTGACTCTCAATCTACAGAATAACATCTCTTTTAGAGGGTTAGAGTAAAAAAGATGAATCACCTTAATGTTGAAATCTTTTTTGAAACAAAGTTATGTAAGTCAATGCATATAGTAGTTACATTTAAAATCTTTGGAAAAACCTCATCTTCTTTGTTGCTTTGATACAATATTTTTTTCCTTAAAAAGGCTAGATTTAAATATAAAAATATTCTTCAACTGACAAGATTTTTTTTAGATAAAGAAATACAGTTTT
>VXAL01017852.1:0-39793 GCA_013399475.1 Chauna torquata | reverse complement strand
GGAAGGGCCCCACGGGCTGGGCTGAGGCCGAGAGAGGCCGCGCGGGGCGGTGGCGCCGCTCCGGTGTCACTGGGCAGGGCTCGGCCCCTCGCCTGCTGCCGGGCGCCGGACGAGGGCAGCGCTGGAGCCCCGGGGGCAGGAAGCCCTCTGGGGCCCGCCCGGGGCTCCCGGCTGCCCCGGGCTCCGAGCAGGAGGTGCCGGCTCTGCGGGCGCTCCTTCCCCTTCGGTGTGTGCGTGGCAGAGGGCAGCGCTCCCGGCCGGGCGCACAGGCTGTGCAGTCGGTCCCGCGGGCTCGGTTGCCGAGCTCATTGCTCGGGGTGGGACGCGGAATTAAATCCTTCGCCCAGTGGCAAGTTTTACCCTCGAAGCGGCCCCCTGGGCACCGGCGCTTCTCGGATTAGAGGTGCCCACTGTAGCGTGAGAGCGGCCGTAGCAGGGGATGCGATGATCACGCTGGGTTCTCCGCCTCGTGCTCCGGAGGCGCAGATCCAGTGATAGGATCTGGCTTTGTGCAGATGGTGAGATTTCAGCCCAGCATCCCCTCCCATGGCTGCTAGTTGTGCGGAGCTTGCAGGAGTGTAAAACCGGCGCCATGGCGGCCTCGGTGCAGCGTGTGTGTGTGTGTGCGGAGAGCGCAGCAGCTGAGAAAGGAAGCATTGCTTCCCCACACCTTTATTTTTCCAGCTAAAATGTGCTCATGGGGTTGGAGAAGATCAGAATGGAGTAAAACTTCTCATTAGAAGAGCTACAAGTTCTCTTTACTGGAGAACTTCTTAGAAAATATTTGAGTGAATAGATATTTCAGGGTTGCTGACGAGTTGCTGTGTTTGGCCCATGTTTTGGTAGCCACGTTAGGAAGTTCTCGTGGGCGATAGCTGGTGTGCGAAGGGGGCAAACGATGCCCTCCTCTGAGGTCTGCTCGGTGCAGACCCGCGCCTGTGCCGTGTCTTTGCCACTTTGCATGAGCTCAGGAACAGGCAGTGCAGGGCGGTAGGTGGGCCATCTGGCATGTAGGTTTTCATCTTGTAATGTCGGTGGGGGTCCTGTTTTTTTTTGTTTGGTTTTGTTTTGTTGTTGTCTCATTGTTTTCCGTCTGAGGTAGAGACAGATTGAGTTCATGAGGACCAGAACAATGGTGTCTAGTTTCTCTGGTTAGAATGGGACAAGCTAACTAACAATGCTGCTTTCCGAGTGATCCTTCTCCTAAGAATACTTTTTTTTCCCCATTTAACCTGTTTTTACTTGTATCCTTGCAAAAGGTATTCTGAGGTTTGCGGTCTTCTGCATACATAGAGAACTTCTTGGCTGTGTGTCAAGATAATCCTTTGTTCTCTGGGGATTTGTTCTGTTGCTAGTGGGCAACACTTGCAGATTCTCAGGGTGAGTGTCTGGACGCAGTAATTCTCCCTTCATATTTTTGCGTCAGGTGTTTTCTTTGCAGCCCGATATTCTGTGCGGCACTGTGGAAAGGACAGTAAGGATTTCGGGGGCAAGACTGTCTGACCTCGTCAGCGGGTGACAGAGTTGGGGGAGTATGCAGAAGGTTGTACAATAATTGGCACATTAACCTAGAGCCCAGGTGAGACTTTTAAAAGCAGCAGCTGTGTTTTGGGCTTCTGATGACTCTGGCAGCAAAATACCTGCTTGCTGTGCCTTTGGGCACGTCTCTGGTAAGGGCTCGTGTGCATCGTTAGTCCAGAGGAGCTCTTCTGGAATAATTGGACCTGCATGCAGCCTGACACTGGAGTAGAGATCTGTATCTTGGCTCGCTTAGGGAACAGCCATCTCGGATCAGGTTCGCACCTGGCCATGGCCTGCATTCGCTCTCCAGTGTCATGGCTTTCTAGTTTAAAAATAGTGGAAGGGTTCCTTGTGAACAAAGGGAGAGCTGGACTGTGCTGAAATGTGCCCTCCCCACATGCGGCTCTGTTAATGCGCAGGTGGAGCAGAACAGCTAATTGCCAGAAGAAAATAATCTGCAGTGGGAACAAACGTCCTTTCAGTGAGGCACCAAGAAGCTGGTGGAAAAGTTCATGAGTTTTTTCCATTGTTTGAGCAAGCATTTTTTTTCATAACGTGGTGTTAAGATGTCTTCGATAAGTAGTCTCTCGTATCACTAGCTCGTAAGAGATCATGCGGTGGTTTATGTAACTGGAGCAAGCCTCTTGCAGTTCTGCTGATGCAGTGAAGTTTAGGAGAAATGTATTTCTTTATAGATAAAGTTTGGACTCCATATGTTCTTCCCTGGCTCTGTGAAAATAACTGGCCTAGTTTGGGCTTTGCAGAATTATGTAGGTTAGGAAAAGGCTCGTGCTTGTACGAAGGGTGCTTGCTCTTTCCCAGCTCTGCTGTTCCGAGCCTGGGTGTAGGGAGGGGTTGGTGAGTTAGTGATGCACCCAAGTCAGGGGTTTTGTTGCATAAACCTCGTCTTCTCCTGGGCAGAGGAGGAAGGAGAGGGCGCTTTGGCGATGCTCCCCAGAACCTCCGCTTCGGTTTGAGGAGGAAGATCGAAACCAGAAGGGGGTTCGGGTGCTGGCCGAGGTGGTGTCGCTTGTTGGATAACTCCGGGGTTGTTGGGTGAAGGCAGTTCGGGAACTGCTGGTTTGCACAGCCGCTTCTGCGTGGGGATTTCAAGTAACGCCGGAACGCTTCGCTTTCACAACGCTGCCTGTTGAGTAACTCTTAGGAGCTTTTTCTTCTTTTACAAAAGTAAATCCAAGTGGTGAACAGCAGCAGAGCTGAGGTCATGCCAACCCCTGCCTGCGAGGCGACTGTCGCTCGGCGTGCGGCCGCCGTCAGCAGCTCCTGAGCTGGGGCCGGGCACGGCTCGCACAAGTGCGCAGGAGCAGCCAGCCGCCCCGGGAGGCCGGGAACAGCCGGGGAGCCCTCGCTCGAACCCCGTGCTAACCGCTGCCTCGCCGCTCCCCCTTTGCCTCCAGGACAACGCTGCTCTGCAGGCGCGGGCATGTGATTTTGCTGACGTAGAAACCTCTGGGATTTTCCAACTGGGATGAGCACCAAAATGGAGGAGGGTGCGGGAGCTCACCCTGGCAGCTCCGCTGCAGTCCTGCGTCGCGAGCTCTGCTCTCCGGCGCGTTCCAGACGCGCTGCGCTGGGTGTCGGAGCGCTTTGTGACTTCAAGGTGCGCCCAGCTCGTCCCGTTGCCGAGGCCAGGCAGCACCGCTTCTCTGCGTGGTGAAAGTGTGCAGGTGGCTTTTCTGTGGCTCGAGCTGGGTGGCTGCAGCCAGCACGGAACGGTTCGCGCTGTTACCCAGCCTGCTGCAACTTTACGGGGCTTAGACGCTCTGTGCAATTATGTCGAAGGGCTCCTGCTAATTCATGCAAAGATAATTAAAAGCAAAAGTTTGTTCTAAAATAGCCTTCATCTGCATAACTACTCAAGCAAACCGCAAGCTTTTCTGCTCCTGGAGATTTCAGCTTTTTCTCGAGCTGGTTTTCCACCCTTTTTTTCCCCACATTCACCAAACGTTCCTCAGCAGTGGTGCTTAGCAAGACACGGTTATGTTTGTGTAAAACCCAGAAAAGCGCATTCTAGGGCTGCAGGTCGGGGGAAAGCTGTTGCTGCTGTTCATAATGCCATTACCTAGAAGTAGCTTTTCTGGCAGCACAGCTGCCTTGCTGTGACAGTGGTGCAGGGGGGCTGCCAGGGTGCCAGACCCAGCCGCTCCTCGCCTCTGGAGCTGCTTGGCGCTCTCTGCAGGGCAGCGCGGGGCTGCGGTGTCGGGCAGGGGTCTGCAGCTGCTGCCTGCGTGCTGCGCGCGGGGAGCCGGTGTGCCGGTAATCCGGAGTCTGGAGCGCTCCTCCCGCGAGCTCCGCGAGGTGCGCGGTGTGCATCTTGTGACTCCCGGCCGCGTGAGAGGTCTCACAAACGCAGCGGTCAGGGTTACGTTTTCGTAAGGCAATTAAATGCCTCAATCCAATTAGCTTGATCAGGCAGTTGGTGGGAGCTGCTGCGTACTGATGTACGAATTGAAACCACGCTCGTCACGAGGTCAGTGCAGCGCGTGACTCTCGGCAGGGGCTGTGGACGGTGCTCTTGTTGTCCGCGGCATCTTGGCCCGTGCCCGTGTTGTCCTTGCTGTTCGCTGAACCTTGCGGGACGGGGATCAGGTGCAGGATCCGAACCTTTCTGCTTGGTATGCCCCTCACCCACCAGAAATGGATGCAGACGGGCGAAATGTTAACTACGTGCGGAACGGTCATTCTTCAGAGCGATCCGATTCTGCTGCGTTTTTGAGGAGTGGGCTCCGATTACTCTCGGGACGAAGGGCCGGCCTCGCGCGCTGCTGGGTAGGCGCGGGCCGCTGTTCCTGCGGGACGTAACGGCTGACGCAAGCCTCCGGCTGCGCGATGGACTTGTGCCTCGCCGGTGCCGCCTGGGTTCTGTGTACGACGCAGACGGATGTCCGGTCCGGGGACACGGTGCGTAACGTGCGGCTCGGCTGCAGGTGGAGCAGCACTGCATCCCATCCTCCCCGAGCCCTCTGGACGCGGCTCAAGTTTCATTAAACACGGAGGCAGAGCATCGAAATAACTTCTTGGAAGAAGAGAGTGAAGAGGGATTTTTTTAATTAGAATGTGGCTTTTTTTTAAGTTTTGAACAGCCAGCTAGCACACCCAGCTGCGAAGGCACGACGTTCCTCACTTCTGATACGCAAGACACTCATTCCTCGTGGACGCTTGGTCGAGCAGCAGTCTCTTGATGACTTGCACAGGGTTTGCACTTGAAATGGCCGACGAGCGCTGGCTGGTTCTCTAGTGCACCCTCCACAGAGCGGGGCAGAGGCTGGGGTGCTGTGATGCCTCCCTCGCCTGCCGTGCGGTCACCTTTTGTTCCCGGGCCGATACAGTGATCCCGTGTAGCCGCGGCCGTGGCCAAGTGCATGTCTCTTGTTTCATGTTTTCTCAGTTGGTGTTCGGTAACTGCTCTGACTTGTTTAACCTTCTCTCCTCGCTGCGGTGGCACCAGCTGGGTTAGCTGTAAAAACAAACAGCAAGTCGAATCGAGGCTCTGGGCTGGGCAGAGGCACGAGGGGAGCTCGGTTTCCTGTTGATCTGTGTTTTGGGGTCTCCATCCGCCCAGAACTCCCCCGTGCTCAGGGAAGGAGCTGTTGCCCAGGGGGGAGCTAGCAGGCTGTCCCCTACCTGGTTGCTTATTTTGATAAATGTTCTTAAGAACTCAGGACTGTTGTCCCTCCACCAAATTCAGTGGGTGTTTAACTTCTTAGAACCAGACACAGCACAAGGAAAAACTTGATACTCAGGCAACTGTGCTAGTGAAAAACTTTTTCAGACCCCTCTCTTCACACCGTTCCCTACATATTTGTCTGTTCCAAGTCTGTTGCTCTCAGACACAGCTCCCATCTTACAGGCCTTGCTTGGTCTGTCTCTGCCTTGTGCCCATGCCCACATCCAAGCAGATCAGGCTGTGCCTTTTCTCTGAAAGCATCCGCTTGCATGGGTCCTGCCCAAGAAGGATTGATTTGCTGCCTTATTACAGGCGCTCAGAGGATGAACAAGCCGCTGTGGAGCGCGTCTTCGGGACGACTTCCACAACAGGTTCGGGAAGGCGCTCGCTGCGTTCGCGACGTGTGCTGCGGCACTGTGCTCAGAGCTGGTCTTGGTGCTCACGCGTCGTGTAACGGGGCTGAACGCGGAAAGCTGTGCGTGAGAAGGGGTGCCCGGGAGGCCCAGCCAGGAGAGACATTCGCTTGATCTTCTGCCAGGAGACGCATCGCGTGAGCGTGCTGCGTATCAGCAGGTGCCTCAAGCCCATGCTGCTCCACAACAGGCACAATGCTCCCGAGAGCGTTGCTCAAAGAGCTGCAAAAGCAACTGCAGGCCAGGAGTCCTGGGCTGGCTCCTAGCTGTGCCGCTTACAGCGCGCAAAGGGGCCTTTTTCTGAAGACGGCGAGGTGTTTGTGGCTGGGTTTGTAAGGAGCGTGAATGCTGTGGGTGAGGAGGAGGGAGTTCAGGGCCCCTTGCCGAGCGTTTGGGATCTGGGGTGCTGCTGCTCACGGGGCTGCCACGAGCTGGTGCCGGCTTCGTGGGGCGCAGCTGGTGGGGGTAATTATCACCCGTTGGCTGCTTAATGGTGGGAGCGGAAACGTTTCCCTGTATTTCCCTGCTGTAAGCAGTCGTTCCCTGTGTTTGAGTTCGTGACTCGGAGCAGTTTGTCAGCTCTGAAGCCCTTCCCTGTGCTGGTGGCTGTGCTGCGGGGTCAGGATTAGGTAACGCTGTTGTAAATCAGACTTGAACTTTGATTTTGATTCTGGCCATGGAGGAAAATAGTTTGGGTTGTTGTTTGTTTGTTTTGTGTACAATAAATTATTTTGCATCAAAGGTAAAAAGGGCCATTGCAAAAGTTCAGGCTGTTCCCATTACTTCATGCTGTCTCCAGAATATTACTGCAGCTAGCCTTGAAGTGTTTTGAATGCAGAAGACTGCAACCTGTACGACCGGTGTGCTGAGCTGGTTGCCTTTGGGGTCGCTTCGTTGACGTTCGCTGCCTTGCAGAGCTGGGAGAAGGCGCAGAGCTCGGCGGAGGGAGCGGAGGCGCGCCGGCTGCCAGCCCGCCTCGCGGCCGTGCCCGCTGTAAGCCCGCTGTCCTCTGAGGTTGCGGGCAGTAAGATCTAGCTCTGGTGCAGCGGCCACGCAAGGAGGAAGAACGATCTGCGTGCCTCCCAAGGCTAGCCTTTTTTTCTGTATCCAGTTTCTAACGTTTACCAAAAGGTAGCTTTTTTAACCTCTTCGGTTCTGTAACTGCCAGGTTTTGTGCCTCTTTGTGCAATTCCTCAGGCAATTTCTTGTTGATGTGGGTGTTCGCTCCGGTCGGGTTTGAGTGAGGGTTGCGGCCGGCCTGGTGCCTGCTGGGTGGGTGCAGGATTCCCTGGGCTATCTCCAGCGCCTCCTGAATGGTTGTGAGATTTTCACCACGCTTGGGCGCGGAGCCTTGAACCCAGCACTTCGCAGCCCTCTGCTGCTCTGCCTGGCTGCGAGGTGATGCCACCTCTGCTTTGCACGCTACAAATCGCTGGGTCTGCTCCGCGCCTCTCCCGTGCTGGTGCAGCCCCGGCACGGGGTGGCCGTGGCCGTGCCACGCACTCCGAGGCTCCAGGAAAAATCTCGCCGGAAGCTTTACAGCAACTCTTACGCATTCGAAGCCTTTGTGTAAAATAAGGCTAACGCCCTAACAAAGATTCAAGGCAAAAAGAAAAAAGGCGTAACGTTTGGGTGCCTAGGCGTTAACGTTCATCATTGTGAGACATTTGCAGCTTTATGCTTTCAGGTCTTAATTTTTCCGGCTTATACAAACATCGATGGCCAAACGAAGTACGCAAGGTTCCTTCCCTCCCTTTTTCATGCGGGGATGACATTAGAATCGTATGGAAAACAATCACAACTGCATGCAGCGCAAGGGCTGGTGATCGGCTCCAGTCGCGGGCTGGCTGCCGAGCCGTGCCGGGAGTCCCACGGGGTGCTGGGTGCCGAGCGCCTGCCGAGGTCGCCGTCGTGCCAGGGCTCTTGGTGTTTAGGTTTTCAGATTGGCATTCCGCAAAGGATCCTCCGCTTCTACTTCGTCCAGAGGCAGCGACAGCTCCAAGTGGCTTGTCCGGTAGCGTTGGCTCCCGTTACCCCGAGTTAGGCAGCCCGCGTGCCCTGCTTTATTCATGTGTGTTGTTTTTTCCAGTGCGTAGTTGTTGTCATAACAGCGTAAGTGTCAACCTAAGCCCTTCTGGTTCCTGTTGACTTTTCTAACAATAGCTCTGTCTTTTGAGGCCTGGTGATGTGACACTGCTGCCCTCTTCTCCGATGTTTTCTCCTTTTCCTGATTCCTGTGCTTGGTTCTGCAGTCTGTCGAGCCTCTCTTGCTCTTGTAATATACAAGAGCTTTTCAAGGCTGCACTGAAATAAAAAACATCTCTGGAAGGGGAGACATAATGAATACTAGCAGCCCACCCTGGGTCAGAAGGTGCATGTGAAGGAGGCAGGGATGTTGGGACTGAAATTCAGCGCGATGAAGCTAGGCACAGGGAGGGGGGGAGCGGACTGGATTGCTCTGCTTTCCAGAAACACGGGTGCGGAGGAACAAGGGCAGCACGAGGGTGCACGTGGTGTGGCAGAGCCTTTCCAGGCGGAGTACAAGCCAGGAGCGCAGTCTTCTGGAAAACCGCATCCTAGGAACGTGTTTGTGTATAAAGGGAAATATTCATGTCCGTTTGCTAGGGTGGGACGTTGAATAAATGTTGACAAAAGGAAACATCTGTGCTATTGGGGAGATCGCATCCCCTGGGGCTTCCGAGTGCCCGAGCAGCTCCTGCTCCACGCTCGCAGGGGTTCTGGTACTCGAGGTGCCCCACAGCTCTGTGCTGCCGGTGCTTTCGCCCCTCTCTAGGGGCAGGGTTCGCTCTGGGTTTTGCTGGGGCCCCTCAGCCTCCCCGGTCTGCACGGACCCCACTTCCTCGGTTGGAGCACCCGGGGCTGTTCCTGAGGTGCTTGCTGTGGCAAACCCCGCAAGCTTCCAGTGGGTTTCAGGGTTCAGCAAGGGTTGCAGCACCCCCTGTCTCTGCAGTGGTCTGGCAAGGTTTCTGCCAGGCTGCTGCTGAGGATCTGGAGCAGCACGGGCTGTTGCTGTAGCTACAGGCTGTGCGCGGCCTCCTCTAGAGGTTGGAACCAGCAACCTGTCAGCTTGTTAAATTTTTGCCTTCCTTGCTTGTACTTTAATGGATACTCCAGGTGCGTCTCTTCTGAGTCTCGAGTAAGAATTTGTTTTGGCAGTGACCTGGCTCCTCTTCAGGAGCTTGCAGATGCTGCAGGGCTTCTTCCCTTAATTGGGGGAAAAAGTCCTCACCTGAAGCTTTGGTCCAGCCTTAGAAAGAGCACTTAAAGTCAGGTTGCTTGTACCTTCTGAAACAATGAGCTGGCTCAGTGCCCGTGCCTGGAAGACGCAGGCAGTCTCACCTACCTTCCTTCCTTCCTGAGCAGGGTGAGTTAGGAGGTGATCGCTTTAAACGCGAACGTTTTGCCTGGAGTATCGCCGCCCAGACCTGCAATTCCCAGTCCACGCTGTATTTTGGTAGCTTGCTTGTTGCCTGCTTCCCTGTAGTCTCGTAAGTGCGGGGCCATGCTGGGTTGCTTGGCTTTCCGTCTCTTGCTGCAGCAAGGCTTGGGGCTTCCTCGGGTCGGTTGCTGCCCCTTTGCCTGCCCGGCGCTCCCAGCGCTGGCACGGGGCAGGCCCGAGGGCGGCTCGGTTCCTCCCGTCCTCCCCCGGCAGTAAGCGGGGGCTGGCTGGGGGACTTCACGCGAAGCTGAAGCGCGCTCGGCATGGTCCAGCGGCGCGGGGCGAGCCCTTGGCCTGCGGGAGCTGCCCTGGCGCCGGCTGGTGTCTGGGGGAGCGACTGCGACCCACGGGACGAACGGAGGAACGGTGCTGCGGGGAGGTCTTGCAGGGCACACCTTGATCCACGGAGTTGGGGGATGGCTGCCCTTCCTTTCCAGGGCGCGCAGGCAGAGCTGTGGGATGAGCGCGTTCCCTGCTGCTAATTTGGGAAAAGAGAAGTTGGGCTTCTGAAGCAATTTTTCCATGGGGTTATGACATCCCTGCTTAGGTCAGCCTTGGTTTCTTGTGACGAAACGTGATTCCTCTGTAACTGTGCTAATTGAAGCAAAAAGGAAAGGCTTGCTTTGTGTTTGGACAGCGAGAAATGTCCAAGTAATGCTCTGACTTTGGTATTTCTGAACCAGTAACTTAGAGTGTCTTGTTTCATGACTTTGGAACTCCTGAAAGTGTTCTAGCTCCCACCTGCCTGCTCCTGGAGGCTGGGTGCTTCGCTGCGGAGCCCGTGAGCATTCCGACGTCACGCTATCCGGTTGCGCTCATCGCCTTAATTTCTAACGCGAAGCATCAGTTTTCTGTAGGTTGGAAAAGCGTTACGGTGGGCTTCAAATTCCTGCTCTTTCTCCTACTGAAGGTACTTGACTGAAGTTTAAACCTCGCTTTAGGTGTAAACAAGGTGCGCCAGGGTAAAAGAAGCTGTGTGCTGGCCGGGAGCAAAGGGTGCGGGTTGAACGCTGTTCAGCCGGGAGGCCCGATGCCGGTCGCTTTGTGCAAAGCCTTTACAGCCACTCCAGTGACTTGGAAAAAAGGAGAGCAGCAGCTTGTGCAGTACGTGCATCTGCAAATATTTAGAGAAATTTCAAGCGTCAAAGAACAGAAATGAGACCTGGAGATGTTTAAGCTAGGGCTGGAAAGTAAGAGTAAAATGCAAACGGTTGTGGAAGTTCGGGGGAATGAGACAAAAGCGCAGTCAGTCAGTGAGAGGGGCCCCTGGAAATGCCTCACGCTGCACGGGGGCACGCAGCACCAGTGCCACAGAACAGAGCAGGGCGGTGTTAATGCCTTTTTTTTTTTTTTTTCCCTGAGCAATTTGGATGAGACCGTTCCTGACGCTGGCCATCTCCTTGGTAAGCAGCTGCCACCCCAGCAGGAGCTCCCAGCAAATGGTTACGGAGCTGGAGGGCAGACGTTTTTAAATGACAGCTTAATGAGGGGCCCTGTCTGGATGGCTCTGGCAGGAATAGAGGGCGAGACTGGGAGCGGACCTGGAGCAGTGAGAAAAATTCCCTTGGGAATCCCCTCCCGGAGGAGGGGGTGTGCTGCAGCTGCCATCCGTGCCTGCTGTGGGAGCCCGTCCTGGGCTGTGTATCAGGAGGGGAAGAGGACGTAGGTTACTTTTTCCTGCCTCTTTTGGTCCCTTAGCAGTAGTAGGGTGAGGAACAGGCGCCCTGTTCCCTGGGAGCACGGGCAGCTGCGTTTTCAGGTCGCTGCTGAGGTGCGTGGGGTTGGAAATGAGAAGGGAAAGGGTTAAACGAATGTGGCTCGAATTGGTGTTGTATAACCAACTCGGCTGTGTTGTCATGGCATAATTGCATCTGATATTGTTTTGTCACTCAGATGACAGGTAGTACAAGTTCAGCGTTGCCTGCTGCAGCGGTGGATTATTTTAAGATAATTTGAGGAGGAAACGGCAGCGAATCTGACAATGAGAAGAGAGCCAGAGATCGTGCTCGGAAGCCTCTTCTGAATCCTGCCTCAGGGCTCTGCAGGGAAGCAGCAGCGCTGGGCTGAACGCCGAGGCTTTCCCATCACACGGCCGAATAAAGGGAATATAAAGCGAAAATAAACACGAGGTCTCGTGTTCCTCCCAGGGTGGAGGCGCGGGGTCCACCAAGCGTGAACGCTTCCACACCCGGCCGTGCGCGCTCCCTGGGGAGCCGCAGCAGGAGCGCACCGACGTTACTGGTGTGCAGCCAGCCTGGTAGCTGCTCTGGATGTCGTCTCCGTTAAAATCCGTGCCAGCCGGAGGAGAGGCAGACATCTTGGCAGCTGGGCGAGGAGGGGGTAACAAAAGAAAACAGCCTGCTCAGCGGCAGGATGCTTCCTGCAAGCTCTGGGTTTCGCATGCAGTGTCGCAGAAGCGGGCTGCGGCGGGGAGCACTGTTGCGTTGTGTGCTTCAGGCCTCCGGGATTTGCTTGGGATAGAGGTGTTAACTCCCTCCAAGATCTGAACAAACTGGGTGGGATTCTGCTTAAAACATGCCTTGTTATTCTTCCTTGCTAATGTTTCTTGCTTGGCTTTAAAGATGGAATCTGTTTTATGTTGCCTGTTTTGCCTGGAGCTGAACTGGCAATGTCTTCTCTTTAAGGCTTGAGGGAAGAAAAAAATGAAATTGAATTGACTTATGCCTAGGAATAATTTAAAAAGTTGAATTCTTTGGTTTTCAGACATGAAAGTATTTTGTCACGAGAGACTCTAATCTGGTAACCCTTCAGCCTAGACTAAAGGCTAATTGATTTAAATTGCACCACATGCCCTATCTTGGGAGCAGTTTCCCTGCTGTGCAGCTGTTGCTGTCCCCGAGGGGGATGGTGAGGCAGATAAACTCAAAGCGGTGCCTGAGACATCGGCATTTAAAGGTGTCTGCGCTCGTAGGTTCGCGCCCCGGCTGTAGCAAGCAGGGTGGCTGCGCGCCCCAGGCAGTGGCACGCCGTGGTGCTTGGACACCAGCGTGTCCCTTGTCACTTCTCCAGAGAAGCAGAAACCTTTGTCCGGCCACCCTGCGTTCAGAGGATGGAGGTGCAACCCCCTGATACGAGGCATCGTTTGGCTTTGCTTTCCTCCCGCTTGGCAGCCTGAGCACCTGTCATCCAAGCACTCGTCCTGCTGTGAGAGCTCTTGCTGGGTGAAGAAGCTGATTTGCATCCCCTGTCTTCAGCCACCAAGAGCTGTAAAAATATTTGACCACTTGTTTGGTTTGAAGCTAAGAGGAAACGCACATTCAGCTTGCAGATGACCTTGTCTGATGTTGGGGAAGCTTTCTGTTGTAATTTAATACAGCAGCAGATCCTCAGGAATCCTTGTCAACATCTGGGAACTGACTGGGACGCACCGGGAGCGCAAATACAAGCGCATGTCTGTAAAGACCGCGTCGTCCTTGCTCAGTCCTGGGGTGACTGCTGCCTTTTTCCGAGGGCGACGGCAGGTCTGGTTCAGGTTGGCCCAGTGTGTTCGCAGCCAGGGAATGGACTGCTTGTATTTGGCTGTTGCACAACCGTTCAGAAAACAATCGTTGTGTTTGCTCCTTCCCAGCCAGCACTGTAACCTATACCCCCGTGTTCCTGCAAGTACTTCGGATTCCGCCAGGTTCTCTCCAGTGTTGCCCTCTCCTCCAGTAAAACCCTCTTGGCTGGAAAGGGAACCTGAAATAAGCGAGCTAAGACAGGTACGAAATTCCAGGTCAGGAAGTAGTGTACCTATGGCACACAAACCCAACGAAGTAACCTCGTTACTTCAGCAGTTGGAGTTCTTCGTTCCTCTGCCAGGACGGCATCAAGCAGTGAGACTGGGAAGTGAATTCTGTTTTTTAAGCAGCAGCACTGCTTTTGTTCCCGATTTGTAGTGCTGTTTCTAGGAGCTGGCTTTCCCAAGGCTTCAGGGATACAAGAATGGAACAGGAATGCGGTATAGTCCTCTCTGGATGTCACAAGAGGCTTGGGAAACTTTTTTGCTGGAAGCTGTGTCCCAAAGGCGGGACCAGAAGGCTCTTCTGCTTTTTTCTAGGGAAGCGTGCCACAGCCCAGTTCTCACAGCCTGCTTGCATACCTGAAAGTTTGTCTTTTCCCAATGGTCTGATAACCTAAAAGGCATTTTTCTCTTCCGACAAAACTCGCCTTGCTGGTAGCAGTGCTGCTCTGGGTCACCACACCGCCAGTTCTCGGTGTGCGCTGCACAGCCTCTGCACGCTGGGGCGTCTGGTGTCTTCGTGCTGGAAGCGAATGGCGTCTTGGGTCTCCTGGCCCAGCCAGGACCTCCAGAGTCATGCAACCAGATCCAGGCAGGCTCAGCTTCATTCTTCTGGCTTCAGCAAACCCAGTTCTGCAGCTTGGAGTGAGCCTTTTAGGCCAAGGAGCCTGAAACCCGCGGCTGGTCCGGCTTGTTTGCAGTGAGCTCCTGGTGCGCGGTCGCACGGGATAGAGCAGTCCCGGACGTCTGCTGACAGCCGGTGACTCATGTGTGCTTTTCGCGTGCTTCATCGCTGGGGCAGGCATCGTGCAGGCAGCACAGCGCTGCCGTGGGGCTCGGTGAGCCGTGATAACGCGACGGCTTTGGATCACGGATGCCTGCCGGTGCCGGCTTTGGTGCCTGCCGCGCTGGTGACAGAGGTGGCTTCTGCCCCTGCTGTGCCCCTGTGAGGTGCGTGCAGATCGCAAGCGCTCTGCGATGCGGTGGGTCAGAAGCAACATCTGTGAAGGAGTCTCTTACTCTGCGGGCAGGCAGGAATAACTCAGCCCCCTGAGGTCTGCAGGGGTTTGGCAAGCCAGGTTTCTCTGTCCTGCTTTGAAGGAAAGCTGTCTGCGATGCAGGCAAGGCCAGGTGCTGCAGCCTGCAGGTCTGATGTTTCAACTGGAAGTCATCCTGTGGCAAATGCTCATTTCCTAACTAAACCCGTGGCTCTCTTTATCCTCGGTTTCCTGGAATAATAAACCTGGTATTGTGGGAAATGATAGAGAACAGAACTCTTTAATCAATTAAAATTTGCCTTGCATGTGCCGTGGGTGGGTGTACGTGGGTGCGCCGTGGCGGAGGTGCCCGAGTTGTCTCGTGGCAGCACTCGCCGGTGGGAACCAGCGCTGAGAGCGAGCGGCTGGAGCAGGAAGCCAGGTCCCTGCTCTGCCTGCCCATGACTCACAGACAGCTGAGTTGCAGCTTCAAGTCTAGGCAGGCATGTTCTGTGGGTTTTGCTGCCGCTGCTTAAGAGGTGCCTAGCTCAGGAGCCATATTAGCGTGCTTACCACTACGCTGGAGTAATGGATCGTGGGAGTGCACCTAGTTTTTTCCAGTTTAAAACATTACAGGCAGCGTTTGGCTGACTGCGAAGTGGACGGAGGACCTTGCAAGATCCATTGTGGCGTTCCCGCTCTGACATAGTAACGCATTTCTGGGCTTTAGTGTCTTAAGCTGCTTCACCTGGATCTGCAAGAGCAATTTGCGCATGCTTGTGAGCTCTGTTCCGCGTCCGCTTCCCTTCCCCTGTATTCTACACAAGGTTGCTCTGAATTAGATGTTCCTTGTAAAAATGCCCCGAGATCTGTGGTTGTATCCACCTAGTTATTCAGGGGTAATGCTTTTATCTTGCTCAGCTGAGTAACAGCAGGTAGGACCTGATGACGTTCATGCATTTAGCCATAGGGCTGCCTTGGACTGGAGTTAGTGAGCTGGAAGCGAGGGATGGTGGTTAGATAGTCTGTTAGATAAGCCTTTGTCCCAGTTTTTCAGCCCTGCCTCTCAGGTGGCTATTCTGGCTGATTAGGAAGCATGCTCTGGAAATTCAGAAATTCTACTTTTTCTTTTTTAGCAGATGATTGCACAATGATTGTCAGCATCTGTAAATAAAACCTGAGTGGTGCAGCTATGGACGTGCTCGTCAGCCGTCGCTCCCAAGGGGATGCTACAGCTGCTGTGGGACTCTGTTAGTGGCAGCAATGCACAGGAAGCGTCTTACTTCAAACCCTGTCAACCTCTCTGTTGGAAATGGGGAGAGTACAATCTGCTTTTCTAATTTCATGTGGTTGCTAACTGGAATTTGTTTGTGCTTTTCAGGTGCTGGAGAGTCTGGCAAAAGCACCATTGTGAAGCAGATGAAGTAAGTGAGAGTGCAGTCATGTGTTCTGTGCAAGATGAAATAAGAAATCTGCGGTGCCCTTCTGGTTTGGCTTGGGAATGACGGCTTGGTTTTCTTCCAGGATTATTCATGAGGATGGCTATTCAGAGGAAGAATGCAAACAGTATAAAGTGGTTGTCTACAGCAATACTATCCAGTCCATCATTGCAATCATAAGAGCCATGGGAAGGCTAAAGATAGACTTTGGGGAAGTTGCCAGAGCAGTAAGTATTTCACTTATTTCCCTTAGTCTGAGTCTGTGCTGTGAATTGTGTTAACGAATCCTGGAAATTCAGTCCGTGACACTCATAGCGGAAACATGTTTGTTACATGATGCAGCAGTGGGAGTGGCTTTCATGATCTGTAGCTTGAATACTTTAAAAAAAAAAAAATCCCTAAATGTTTGTCTAAGGTGTTTGAATTTTTTAACAAAACTGTTAGTTCTGGTTTAAAATGCTTGCCTTCGGACATCAGTCCTCAGTAGTGTTTCAAGGCATTGTGGCAGTTAGTCTTTAAACTGAACCAAATAAACCTTGATCACACTCATACTCTCGTAGCGTTGTGAGGACTGGAGGGCCTCCGTTACCAGCCAGTTCTGCTGATCCCGTGTGCTCTTTACTGGTGTTCACCTTCAGTGCTTCAAGCTGGTAGAAATTGAAGGGAGGAAGTCTTGAGTTTTGTGGTGGGGGAAAGCACAGGCAGAGTGGGAAGTCAGGGACTCCTGAAAATGAGTAAGAGAAGGGAGCTGTGTGTTCTGGGTGGTGGCTGCACAGTCTGTGACGCTTGCTGTCTTGCACCGATTCCTCGTGCTTACAGTTAATACACAGTAAGTGAAGTAATGTGCTGTGTTTCTTTGTGTTGCAAC
Organism: Chauna torquata; assembly: GCA_013399475.1. Lineage (NCBI taxonomy): Eukaryota > Metazoa > Chordata > Aves > Anseriformes > Anhimidae > Chauna > Chauna torquata. The sequence continues at coordinate 23,685 of VXAL01017852.1, read as the reverse complement.
TGCAGGTATTTTGGACTTAAGCTGTAAAGTGTCCGGGCTGAAGGGCATACCTTCACTTGCACGCTAACCTAGGCTGTTACTCAACTGTTCTCCAAACCTTCCCTGGCATTCCCTTCCACCTTTCCTCTGTGCTTGTCCAGGTTGAGTGGTGATCTCAGCCTGGCTAATGTAGCTGGAAGGAGGAAGATGTTAAAATCCAAGTTCCTTTTTCAGCTGAACTGCCTAGGCTTAGCTTGCTTTGCAAAAGCAGAACAAGAGCTGAATGCCAAGCATTTTCTGGTGCCTTGATCCACCTTGAATGGCAAACAACTTGCTACGCTTTCCTAGGAAAGACCCAGGATAACTAAATCGACTGCCTCACAGCAAACCACAGCAACTGGCAGCATAGCACCGCACCACAGGTGCAGCACCTGCGCAGACTCGTAACTGAGGTCATGCTCTGTGTTATGGTGATTCAGATTAAATTGATTAAATTGATTTAGGTGCCTGTTGCTTGTGCTAGGGGAGTACCCTTTGGAGTAGCAGGCAGACTTGACTCTTGCTCAAGCTTCGTGGGTAAATGTTGTGCAGTACGGTGAAGGACTCATTTGAGAGGAGCAGATATTAAAAGGAGACTGTCTGCTGCAGTTGAGAACTTGCTGGGATAGTGAAAGGTTTCTTACATCTCCTGAAGGGAGGCTGGCAGGTCTGATTACTATAGAAATAAGCATCAGTGTAGGATGTAGGTCAGCCTGTTTTTCACTTTCAAATTCTGCACGTTAACTTGCTTAGTTTGAAAAGCTTGAGAAAAGCTTACTTTTCTGCTTGAAAAGTAAGGTCCTGCATTAAGACTTCTGAAGAATTTTCATGCTCTAGGGCAAACAGTTGAATCCTGATCAATCTGTCCCATCTCCTGATGAAACACCTGATTAGGAAATCAATCTCCCTTACTTCTGACAGCTGTCGCATGTCCTCAATGCTTTAAACTTGTAATCATACAAAACTTGCTTTTGATACTGAGATTTTCCTTGTTACCGTACTGTATGACACTATGCTCTAATAAAGGTTTTTCAGTTAAAAAACTGTTATTTACAGTTTAGCCTATAATAGCACTTTGGCATTCTTACCTTTGCTGTGACACACTGATAGCGTCGTGTGCCACGTTACCGGAGTGAAGCATTTCTGATGTGAATGCTGCTTGTTAAACTAGGGTGGTGATCCCTGCAGTGACGGCGCTACAGAGGCATTGTGTGCCACAGGCTGCCACCCGCGATCAATGCATCCCACCCCGGGGGCTGGAGGAGCGGGCTTCTGGCTCAGAACTTGCCTTTCTGACTGCAGGGTGAAAAATATCTTGGTGGTTTCGGGGAGAAGACTGGATAGACAGCATGGCAGAGGGGAGCACAACTCCTTAGCTAGGACAGTTCCTGATGTTAAGTTTTGATTTTTTTTTTTTCCCTTCCCCTCTTTCTTCCTGCAGGATGATGCCCGTCAGCTGTTCGTATTAGCTGGAAGCGCAGAGGAGGGAGTGATGACTGCTGAGCTAGCTGGTGTGATCAAGCGGCTATGGAGAGATGCTGGGGTTCAGGCCTGCTTCAGCAGATCAAGAGAATATCAACTTAATGACTCTGCATCATAGTAAGAGACCATTTCCAGCTTCGGGGTTCTTCACAGCAAACCAAGTGCTGGTCCTCAAAAAGGACTTCTGTGGCTGAAAGCAACGTGGTGCTTCTGAGTAGGCGGACAGAAACCATAATCCAGCTGGGCTGGGTTTTCACAGGGCTTGGCTCTCAAGCTGACTTTGTGCTTTAGCTGATCAAATTCAGTTTTACTGTATCTCTTCCCTGCGTATAGGATTGGAAAAAATGAAAAGCATTCCTTGTTTTGTGCCTAGGTGAATTTGGCAATCGGTTTTTGGAAGAATAATGTGCCACCTTGCATTAAGATGGATTGTTACAGCAGATGATCAGAGATGTGACCTTTACTCCTTTCCCTACAGAAAGGAGTAACGCTTCCTGAAACTGAGCTCCTGATTTAACTACCTAATTTGCAATGGCCAACAGTTTCCAATACTGGGCTCTCCTGATATTGGCAATTCAATATTCATGTAGTTGTTTTCCTTAACAACTTGCTACACTTCTGTTTCTGTGCTTAACACCACAAAGGCAGCGCTACAGGCGAGCTATAAGCCTGCTTACTGTTCTATTTCTAAAATGCACACAATTGCTTAACAATTGGAAAGTTATGACTAGATAAATAGCGAGGAGTGCTCTAGGCTGCTGCTGGCAGCTGGCTGGAATTAATGAGAATTTTGACCAGAACACCTCATCTATTTCCAAGAGGCAGGTTAGTGCAGGGAGGGGAAACTCTTGCTTTTAAACAGCAAAACAGTTGTTGCTTTTTTCTTTTTGGAAAGAGCTGTGTGCTTGGTCTCTCTAGAGCAAATGTTTGAAAACACAGAAGGGATGACTTTGGGGTCAGTTGTGCTTCCTGATGTCCACCTGAAAACTCTTCTCAATTTGGCCAAGCTCTACGCCTTTGAAAAATTAGTTTGGAAGTGCTTTATAAAGAAACTTTAGATGAGTCACAGCTGAGTTGCCTGCAGGCTCTGTGCAGAGGATATTTTAGCTTGAAAATAAGCAAGAATTTTTCTAAAACTGTAACACCTCAGCAGACGATCATGGGTTTAGATCAAGGTAAGTGAGTTGACAAGAGGAGGCTCAGATTCTTGAGTATCTTTACAGCATACAAGGAGGAAGCTGCAGATTCAAAGGGAGAAAAAAAGGTGGATGAGAATGAGTGAGAATAGATTTAATAAAAAGATGTGGGGGAGGGAAGGAAAGCTGAAGGTCTTGCACGCAGGATCTGGGGCAGAAAGCATAAATGGCTGAGTGGAGCTTAAGGAGGAAGCTAAGACAGGGAACCCTGGCTTTGCGGTCTGGATGGTCAGCCTGGAAAGACAATGAGAATGAAGGCAGGCTGGGGAGCACAGAGCATCGAGGGCTCAGAACAAGGCAGATTTGGAGAGAGAGGGTGTAAGCCTGCGTGACTCGATCTGACTGCTTTTCAAAGACTGGAGTTTAGAGGGTTGTTGCTGAATACCTGCATCGTGTCCCGTCTCTGGTACGTGGAGACAGCTGCTGCGAAGAGTTGCTCTAATGGGCTGGTGTCGAATCTGTGGAGAGAGCTTTCAGCCTGCTGATGACCCGTGTGGCGTGTTTCTGACACATGCCTCAGAATTTTGCTTCCTGTCCTAAGACCACAGGAAGTTGCATTAAAATAGCATTGTTTTTTGTATTGGTCGCCAAGCAACTTGGCAGTTAGGAAACGCTGTGGGTGAGTGCAGAGTGCGGTCACGCAGTTGAAGACTTGTTTTCTCCTGCAGGACCCCTGCCTTGCTAATGTACTGAACGAGTGGCCAAGCGAGCATTCAGCCAGCATTTTCTCCTCTTTGCTCCATGTGTGGCCCCTGGCCTGCCTTATCTTCTGGTGTTTCTCGATTAGTTCTCTCGTCCGTGCTTAAAGGATGGATGTCTTGCAATCCCTTCCTGTGGTGGCGATCACGTAGGCAGTAGCTTTTGTGCACAATACTCCTGGGGGAATTTCACCTCTCTGCTCCTTTCAATGTCTCTTACAAACAGGACTGAAATACCAGGGTTAGCAGCCAGTGCCCTGTTTGGGATGGCTGGTTTTCCAGCTGAAATTCAGCATTGTGCTGTGCTTCGAGCCTGGTTCTGGGCTCCTGGCTTCAGATCAGACCTCAGGGCCTCTGCTGAGATACCCAAAAAGGAAAAAGAGCAACATACGAGTGATCACTTGTGAAAATTAGGCGGCTTGACTACCATCAAGAAATAACAAGAGCACTACAGCAGCGTACCAGGTTTTTCAGGGCAGTGTCAAATTGTTCTGAAAACTTTTCTTCCCCCTGTTGCCTGCCGGGCTGAGCACTTCCCCTTGCGGGGCGCAGGTCCTGCCTCTCAGACAGCGAGAGGCCGTGTGGGAGGTAACCAGAACAATAACGATGCGCTTGTCATGCCTTTGCAAAAGGCGGGGGTAAGCTCCCAAAGATAACCACTGGTGACCCCAATCCGAATGATCTGTCCTGGAGCCTGAGTGTTCTGCATGTTTTCTCCTGTGTGCTTGGTGTTTTTTGGAACAGTTGAGTCACTCTTGGTCTAAACTGTGGATATTCAAACACTAGTATAAAGGCTCAGTGTCTTCGCTAGGCACCATCTGATAACGTCCCTCTAGCACCTGTTGTGCTCTTTTGGTGTGACGTTCTAAACATCTATATTTGCCTTATTGCAATTTCCTATTTATCTATGACGCAAGCAAATGGCTCTCCCTAGATCACCGCTCCTGTCTTGAATCAATGCTGTGGAGAAGCATTCCAGAACTCTGCGTGCAATTCTTGGTGTCACAGCTACAAAGAACAAAAACCTCTTTGATCACGCAGCAGTGTGGATGCTAAAGCATATTACTGTCTTGCACATCTCTGCAGCTGCCTCTATCTGATATTGCAAATGTCGGTAAGCAAATAAGGCTTTAAAATATTTTGCTTGCTGGTATTGCTACTTTTTCTGAAAGTCATGCAGGCACCAGTCTGCAGATACTGTTGGGAGCTGTCTGCCGGCACTTAGCGTACTTTCTGATCAGCCGTTCTGTATTCTGGCATATCTTGTCTTGCTCCCAGGTGGCCGTTCTGGCCTGAATTCCCTTACATTCACGATGCTGGGTAAAACCTAGATTTCTGTGTATTTTTTTGTTCAGTTTCGAGTAGAAGCCGTCCCATGTGTTTCCTGGTGCTTTCTTGTGATTCCTCTCGAGCAGCACCACCTTGGGATCACACTTCATTTCAGATGTGAGCTTTTTCATCTGAATGTCTAAGCTGCAGACTTCAGATCTGTCTGAGCTGGCCCAAATGAGCATTCAAATCGATAAAGGTAGCATGCGGCATTTCCTCTTCCCGGAGTTCCTACAGTTTGTTACCTTGTTTTCTGCTTTGCTCGATGTCATCATCTGCCAAAATCCATGTGGGGAAGGAGGAGGCAGACTTCTGAAAAAGAAATGCATCTTTTGGATAAAGGATTCACCCAGTCTTCACCTTTTTAATTCTTGCTGCAGGAAGGCTTGGCTATAGATTAAATCTGTGTGAACCAACAACCTAAGTAGGAAGAATACTGTTTGCATTTTCAGACTGCCACGGGTTCTTGTGATAAGGCTTCTTGAAAGCTTGGTGGCTGCAAATCCAAACCCACCTGGGTACCAGGCTGCGCCTTTCTGCCCTCCTGTCTCCTCTTGCTGGCAGCAGGTCCCAGGCAGGCTTTTGTCTGCAGCTCTGCCCTCGGCTGCTGGAGACAGCCTCTCCCTCCCGGCTGCAGACAGCCTTTCATAATAAATGCTTTGTATGAATCTTTCAGAGCCGTTTTTGGCCTTGAAAGCATTCTTTCCAGCACTGGAAGGAAACACGACCGAATTGTTAGGAAAATGCCACTCCAGGGCTCGTGTGAGCATGTGGAGGAGGGGAGTTGTGTTATCTTCACCACCGGAAAGCTGTCCCCTTCAGAATGTCCTTCCACTGCTGTCAGTGCTCCTTAGCAGAGCAGTCGGCCTGAGGATGAGACAGGATAACGCTGAGGCTGATGGGGCTGGAACTACAGATCTGTGCGCACGAAGGTATTGAACCAGTGCCAGACTGGTGCAGCGTGTCCTGGGAAGGCTCGGAGGGTCACTAAGGCAAACGCGAGTTATGCTGTAGGCTTTCAGTCAGCTTTTCTGTGCCCAAAGCCTAATTTTCAGGGTGTAAAAGAAAACCCCTTTTCGCAAGCTTGTATTTGCAAGGTGGCATTGAAGCATGAGAAATAGCTGGCTCTGTAAACACAAGGGTGCAAGGTGGGGAACAAGAGTTGCAGCCTCAGCGTATGAAGGAAGCCTGGTGGCAAAGGAGATTGTGAAAAGGGCTGCAAACTGCGTGGGATGTGGCAAGATTCAGAAAGGCACACTCTTTCAGTTCTTGAAACAATATTTTAGAGGAACATCCGTAAACTTTCAGACAGACTGTGGCAAACTGGGTGATGAGTAGCTCGAAACCATGAGTCTCAGACCGTGCTTTTCCAGTTTTTTCAAGTTCCACTAAATCTGTATGTGGTAGAGAGAAACAGAGGCAGTCTGCATGGGCCCAGCTTCTGCAGCCTGGTGGCATGGGGTGGGCACAGTGGCTTCTTCTGCCCACAAAGTCCATCTGCCTCTGGCGAGCCACAGATAGCTGGAAGGGGTTGTGCATACGTGTGATCTGGGTAGCTCTTCTGGTACCAGAAAATCCCCTGTGAGGGATGTTCCGACTGCTTTGGCGTTTTCATGGGGTCTGGTATTTATTTTGCCTTCGAGTCCTTCTGGAATTAATCTGGCAAAGCTTATTTTTAAGGGAACTTGCAGATGGAGCACTGCTTAATCTGATACGACTTGTTCCACCGATTGATAGGCAAGTATTCAAGTGGCACTTTGAGGTGCCTTTGATGGGGGGTACCAGAGTATGTTCACTCCTCCTGGCTGCCTAAAAAGCCTAAAGTAGGAATTATATCAGTTTCACTGCCCAAACTCCTGATGCTGAAAGCTGGCAATTAGGAGCAGATGCTTTACAGCCTCAGCTGTCAGTGATTCAGGGCAGCCCTGTGACCTGTATCAAAGTCAAGCTGTTAGAAGTTGCTGGGTCAGTTCTTAGGTATCATTTCCATCTCCTCCATTAGTTTGTCAACCACCGTGTCCCAGCTAAACTAACACTGGGAGGAAGGAGGGGGGGAAAAAAACCTGGGCAAGTTATATCCTCAGCAGAAATATTTAACGGAAGCCTAATGAAGATAAACCTTCCAAATTCTGTTTTACTGAACTGAAACTAAAGCCGATCCAAGTGTGAGTTATGGGTGCTGTGTTTCTGGTCAAAGAGCGGTTTATAAACCTGTCATCCCACTGAACAGGAGAAGGGGATGAGGGGAGTTGGCCCATCCTGGGCTGAAACCGCTTGCAGATACCAGCTCTGGGAGAAAAGCCCTGCGGCGCAGGGTGAGCACAGGCAGGAGGGTGGCAGGTAGGCAGAGTTCTGCTGGGGTTCCGAAAATAGGGCAGTGCTCTGCAGCTGCCTGCCAGCGCTCCTGGCCAGAGGAGATGCCACTCGGTTTGCTGCCTGCTCGGTGATGAAGACACGTGAAATTTGGTCACGGCTTTCAGGTGTGTGGCAAGGAGCAGTCCCTGACTGGTAATGATCATGATGCTGTGTGCTTGGGGGGGCAAGGTTTTATTAAAATAGCATAAAGCTGTTGTGCCGCTGTAACGGTTGTACAGTACTGTATTGATTTAAAAACCACTCCTGCTAAAGACGTGGCCGTAGCTGTTAGAGGTAACGCTGCTGGCAGCTGCGCGTGAGGGCAGCTGAGTGCTCATCTCTGGTCCCTTCCGAATGGCGCTGGAGTAATAATCCTCTTCTCTCCTGCAGAAGCAGAAGGCTTCGCCTTCTCCGTAACAGACAAAACGAGCTCAGAGGTGTTGCTGGTTAGGGCAGGGTTTGTGGTGCTGCAGGAAATGATCTACCTGAGAGCCAAACTTCAAAGGGAATCTGCTGAAGCTAAATTAAGCTGGGGTCTCGGTGAGTGTGTTGGTGTGATGCTGTGGAGAAGCGGGCTCTTCCAGCAGCCTTTGGGGAGTGGGCACACTCTGTGGGGCTGCCCGCAGGCATGTGGGCTTCCCAGCGCGTCGTGTTTGCAGCTTGGAGAAGTCATAACTTTCTGCTCTATCCTCCCGAAAGCTGGGATTAAGGCAAGTTGTTGTTAGTTTGCTGTTGCTAAAGTAGGTGAATAAATCTGCCTGTTGTGGGGGCTGGTCTTTACACTTAATTCCTTCCTGCTGTGCATTTGGTGTATCTTGCCCTTTAAAGTGAGCCACTGGATTTATTGCGTTGCGCTTTGATGCGAAAGACCTTGTCTGCTTTGAATTGCCCCAAGAGATGCCAGTCTTGGCATGGCTTCTGCATCAGCAGTACCTCTTGTGCTAGCCTCTTATCAAGCATTTCTACCCAGCACATGCTGCAAGGTCACATGGGGGGGATGTTTAAAAAAAAAAAAAAACAACAAACCAAACCAAAAACCCTCTGGGGCAGGCCCAAGGGGGTTGGTCTGTTTGCTGCATGTTTGAGGTCCGCATTGTGTGAAGAGGATGAATAAATTTTACGATGACTTCCTTCTACAGTTTATAAAAGATTCACGGTAAGCACGCAGACTAAAAAAAGCGCATCTTGTGTTGTCTTTTCTGGTTTAGTTATCTAAATGACTTGGATAGAATATCCCAGCCGACCTATATTCCAACTCAGCAGGATGTTCTGCGGACCAGAGTTAAAACTACAGGCATCGTGGAAACTCACTTCACCTTCAAGGACCTCTACTTCAAGTAAGTGAAGGGCAGTGTGCGTCCCTGTGCACTGCTGTGATTTCCTCGGTGCGTGGTGGTGGTAAGATCCACGCCCCCACTGCAAAACACCTCGCGCTGTCTTAAGTGTGTCCTCATCTCCGTTACACTCCCTCTCTACTGGCATTGCTCACTGGACATACTGGTTTGACTTTTACTTGCCTTTTTCTGTTCTTTTCAGCTGCTTTTATGTTGGAATCGCACATACAGGTACTGACTGCTTGTTTACAGGATCAGAAAAAAAATACTAAAAGGACACTGACTCCTGGATTTTGAGTTTGAATTTAACCCCTTTCTTTGAAGTGGCAGATAAGGCTCTCCCTGAAGACCCACTCTTGGCTCTGGGGTGCATGGTGTTCTCCACAAAGCTGTAGATGACTGCTGACTGACACTTGCTGCAGAGCAGGAATGGGGCATGCAGGAGTGCTGGGGACTGGCTGCCTCCGCGTGACGCTGCGGAGGATGGGACTCGCCTGCGCTCTCTGCCTCCTAAGTTCAGCCCCCAAGGGGCTCAGCTACCGAGCCTGGTCCTGGCAGTGTCCCTTTCAGTGTCACTAATCGAGCTCCCTCTAACCTTGTAGTGGCTGCTAGCGTGCAGTTTAGCTGTCTTCCGCGCTCTTGATCTGCTCCTTAGAAAATCCTTGCTTAGGATCCCGATCGCGCTCATGACAAACAGCCTGGAGCCCTGGGGGTGGGCAGTGCTGTCACAGAACGTGGATGTAGGAAAATGCAGTGTCTGTACCTTGGGCAAGTTCCCTTCATCCTATGGCAATGCTTTCAAGCCTTTGCTCAAAGCCTTTAAATAAGCATTTATTGGCTTATTTTTAGATTGTGTTTGAAAACAGTTTAGAAGAGTTGTAGCAAAAATCCATGTGTTGCTTATAAAATCTGCTCTGTCTGCACGCTGTTAGGGACAGCAGCAGCATTTTGGCACTGAACTGTCCTAACTTACGAACTGTTTCAATAAAAATGACTAAACACTTTGCATCACAGAGCTATTTATCTGGCTTCTGGTTTGTCCAGGGAAAACTTGTCTTCCATCATGATGTATTGGGATTAGTATTTCCAGCCGTAGTGTATGGTACTTTCAAAAATCATCATGTTTGACTAATGGGAGAGTGAGCTGGAGGTAGCAGGCATACTCAGTTTAATTATTATAGCCCTTCTTTTAAAGCGAAATGGCTGAGCACTCTTTGCGCCAGGGAGGTGTGTTTCAGAGGGAATTGGTCTTTCCCCAGCCTCCCCGGAGCCACACAAGGTGCCTCGTCTCAGAGGGATTTGCTCCACAAAGGAAAGCATTAATACATCTTAAACCCCGAAGCTGCCATCTTTCCTGCAACAGAAGCCTTGATGTTAAATCTCAGATGTTAATAATGGGCTGAGGTAGCTTTAGTATAACTGTGACTCGAATTTGGATTAGCCTGGAGAAGCTGAGTTGTCAGGGATGCTACTCCTTTCCAGATGTCTCTGCACTAACAGCAGAGAGTAATGGCGAATTATGTGAGCTAAGTAAATAGCCTGTATCTTTGCAGAGATTTTCATCTTTCCTTCTGTGGTCCACTGGGACGGTTTACCTTAAATAGAAGATTGGAGTTAGCTGAACTGCACTTCTGGCTCCCTTGTTTGGTGTCATTAAATTGTATTGCTTTTGGCCCGCACTGGATAGTGTCTCTCTTGTCTGTGTGTTTGCTGTGATAACAAATCAATGTTTATGATTTTCATAGCTCTTGGATATTGACTTGTATCTGACTTGATTTAATTAAGTTGCAGCCCATCAGGATGTACTGGGCAACCCTGCATCTCATCAAAGCGTTTTGGTGAGCAGGGTGTTGTAGCCATCCAGAACGCTTGTATCTTTTTTATAGCCAGAAATTCTGTAAGTAATTGAAGCCTTTAAACTTCAGTAGCTTGCAGATAGATCCTTTTTTTTTTTTTTAATACATAAAACTGTTTCTTAACCTCATTGATCTTTTTTTTTCCTGAGTCCCAGTAGTAGCATGCAGGTAGTGTGTTCCAGATAATCCTTTGTCAGAGGCAGTGTAAATGAGCTGGAAGAGCTGACTGTGAGTAGGTGTTTGGAGTCCAGTCAAGCAAGTGGATTGTTGCTAAGGAAATAGGAGACAGAGAACAAAATAAGCGTGCCCTGGTGAATCAGCAGACTTCTGGATAGTGATGTAGGTGAACGTCTGGTTCTTCCTGTTGAAATTGCTCTAAAAAGAATTCTGACTTGAAAATCCAGTGGAATTCTCCTGAGGAAGGGAGGCTCTGAGTTGTTGGCCCTGCTGATGGAAGGCTGTGTACCTGTTTTCCCCTAAACCCTGCTTGTTGGAAAGTCCTTAGCTGAGCCTCCTCCATCTCTTGTGGCCGGGGTGGTGGCCGGGGAGAGAGGTCTGCATAGCTTCTGAGATGGTTCTTCTGTCTCTCCCAGGATGTTTGATGTTGGTGGCCAGCGGTCGGAGCGGAAGAAGTGGATCCACTGCTTCGAAGGCGTGACAGCAATTATTTTCTGTGTGGCCCTCAGTGATTATGACCTTGTCTTGGCCGAGGACGAAGAAATGGTACGTCATTGAGGAGTTACTAACGCCTGGCTGGGTGGCCCTGTAGGAGAAGGGAGGTGGAAGCAAGTGCAGGTTGTGGGGCGGGCTCGTCTCTGGCTTGTTCCCTTTGTTACGTGGTGATTGTTCCCTGCAGTGACCTGCAGGAGAGCTGTAAAGATGAGCACTTCCTTGCAGCAGCCTGCAATATCTTGCCCCAGAAACTGATAAACATAATGCATAAACAGGATTTTCCCCAGGGCCTGTTTACAGGAGGGTGGCTCGTGGTGCTGGCCCTGCAGCCTGGTCCCCGAGGTGTGAGCACCTCTGTGGAGGATCAGGCATGGCCCGGAGGAGTGGCAGGATGAGGCGGCACTGACCTCTGCTCAGGGCCGTGCCGCACTCTTCCTGATGCGGTGACAGCGAGGATGTTCAGTAGTGCGTGTTTGGCAGTGTAATACGTGGTGCTTTAGTCTGGCCTTTCGTAGTAAAGCCTGTCTGCCCCCCCACCGCATCCTCCCCAGATAACTCGAGTGGTGCATCACCCTCTTCATTTTACTTTTCAGAACCGGATGCATGAGAGTATGAAACTGTTTGACAGCATTTGTAACAACAAATGGTTTACGGACACGTCGATCATTCTTTTCTTGAACAAGAAAGACCTGTTTGAGGAAAAGATTAAGAAAAGCCCACTAACAATCTGCTATCCAGAGTACACAGGTAAGGTTGGGCCCATGAAGTCGCATTTTATTTGTATCGCAAGGGCTAGGAATGAGTCAGTTAAAGCCTACACAATCCAAGATTATCTTCTTCCCTGTTCCCTTAACTCTGTCTCTTGGGCAGCATCTTTGGGCTTTCCGACAGCTGATAACTCATTTTCTCTGGAGGGATGTGGTTGTGCGTGTCTGTGGTTCAGAACAGCCTTTTGTTTTATGGCCTGGAGTGTGAGTAGCAAAGACACTTAACGGTATTGCACTTCAGCAAGTCAAGGTCGGTGTTTTCCACATCTTACTAGAACAATGCTTCCATTTAACCTCAATTTTAGAGGCTGTGAAGCTTATCCACGTCCTGGGTAAGGCCCTTGTTGGCTCCGGTGTGTCTCTGTTTCAGCAATAGTCTGTTTTGCAGCCCTTCCCTGCCACAGCCTGCACGGGGATGGTGCTTTACCTAGTCAGTGCTTGAGGCATTTAGATTTTTGAAACTGTCCTTCCTTCAAACCTGTTTGTTCCTGTCATTGTCATTCTTGCATAACTAGATGTTTCTAGCATGAAGCATTATTGTAGCCAATGTACAGTGTTCCCTTTTTGGATCTCCCAGGTCACTTGCAGAGAGGTGTGGTGATGATGTTCCAATCTCTGGGCAAAGAGGCTGGGGTGGGGAGCAGTCAGTGACTTGCAGAAGTGAATGACTTGTCCAAGGTCACTGAGCAGAAGCTGGGAATAGACTTCAGATTTGCAAGAAAGGGTTAATGGTGGATTTGGATTTGTAGCTGGATAAGGCAGATGGTTGCAAGCAGCTTAATATGTACTTAAAAGATTGGTGTAAAAACTCTGCTGTGAACTGCTGGCTAAAGTAAGGGCTCTTCTCTGTTTCAGGCTCCAACACGTACGAGGAAGCAGCTGCATACATCCAGTGTCAGTTTGAAGATCTGAACCGAAGAAAAGACACCAAGGAGATCTACACACACTTCACCTGTGCCACTGACACCAAGAACGTGCAGTTTGTGTTTGATGCTGTTACTGATGTTATCATTAAGAACAACCTGAAGGAATGTGGGCTCTATTGAGACGGGGCGAGGGAAGAAGGTAAAGCTGAGCTGCTTGGCTGCTCACGGAGTTTGAGCATTGCACACCAGCTTGGTCTGGCTTTGTCTTGTACCTCACTAACGCTCGGTGTTCTCTTTTCAGTTTTTATGATGTGGCGTTTTGAGAACCAGACTCTTTGCTGCCTCATGGGGACAGCTGCAAGCATGAACAGGACCAGGGAAATGAAAACAGCATGCAGAATCGTTGCATTCTTTAGCACAATCTTCTGTATTAGGGACCTTTTTATTGATATGGGATGTTGAAGTTAGGTCAAGATGGAACAACTGTTAGTGTGACTAGATCATCCTGGCATCGTTTGGATGGCGTAATCTCAAATGTGTACAGCTGTTGTGAAATTGAGGTGCTGGATTCCAGACCTTCGATATGTAGCTTTCTCTCTTTCTTTGGTTAACAAACCACCAGTAGTCTGTTTTTAAGGTTTTTTCCATCAAGAAAACTATAACTTTACTAAATTTTATTTCTCTATTTGCAAACAAATCTTGTTTTAAAAATAAAAACAAAAAAAATCACTTAACTATGCACATGTGACCAGATCATGCAGAAAGTATTCCTCTTAGCAGGAACTCTTTGTTTTTAACACTTGGTATGGTCAGAATTTAGTATTTCTGCAACTACTTAAAGGATTCTTAGAGCTCTTACGGCGATAGCTTCGGCTTTTTCTGATGTGTAGTTTGTTACCATCCTGCTACCGTAAGGCTTTTTAAAGAAGCTTCTGCAGCAGGATATACAAGATATATTTTAGTTTATGGTTAGGGGTGAACCTGGTTTATGCTGATGGGATTTATACTGTGTGGTAAGCATAAAGCCAGCTTCGCGGGGAGCGTGTACCCGGGCTGTGTCACTTGAAGAGCTGAAATGATGAGCTCCGAACGAGACGGAAAATGTGTGCTGCTACAGAGCTACTAAATCAACCACTTAGAGTCTTGTGCATTTTTGGTCTAAACCGGTGGGCAATTTTGTAAAGGGTGCACCTTGTTCTGCATTTACCACGGCCTTTTTCTGTTCGGAGACTCCTAAACTGTATTGACAGCATGCCTTTACTTTGTATATGTGGTGCCAAATTCCTGTTTGCCATTGTTTTTACTGTAGTAATGTTCAGAACCAGTCAGTACATTCCTTTGCTGAACCATTGCATTGAGACTCTTTTCCCAGTTTGTCATGTGTACAGTTTCAATCTGTTATAGTTGTTGGCAGTATTAAAATGGTGAGTAAACAGTTTAGCCTTTTCCCTAATTTATTTGTAATTCTTCCAGAAGTTCTCTCCCCTTCTGTGCTTTGCTCGTCCAGTTGGAGGATGAAGGTACGCACTTCACGGGGAAATGGGCGTAGCTGCTGGGATGGGCTCGGGAAGGTTCCCCGTGCAGTATCATACATGGCTGTTGGTGCTCCCTGCTGCCAGTTGTGCTGCTCCCAGAGCCTGGGGTTGTGCTGGCACAGATGGAAAACGGCAGGCGTCCAGTCATTCATTGGGATTATTGGCAGTTGATTAGGTTACTGCCTATTTATAGCACAACTAGTTCTGCATCCGTTGAACTTGATGGAAAAATGAATGCTTCGGTCTGCTGTTACTTGATGTAGATGCAACTCATTCTGAAGATGCTTGCCTAGAACTGCAGCACTGCGAGAAGGAAATACTGCACCAAGAAGCATCCCTTAAGTAAATGGCTACCCCGCAGTGTCCACTGGGTGTCTAACACGCAGCAGCTGTAAAGAGTGTATTTATGTTCTAGAAACTTTTTCCCAAACTGCCTTGAGCTCTACCGCCTGCCTGACAGTTCCCTTTTAGCTTCGAGGCTTTACTTGAGCTTCACCATAATATATGACATAGCTCGCCTTGTCTTTTAAACAAATTCATGCAAAACACTACTACAGTAATCGTATTTCAACTGCACGGCGCTTCCTCACCGCTACTGGAGCTGTGCGGGAGGGAGGGCCAGCCCTGCAGGCTCCACGTGTGCTTATCTCATGGGCCAGGGGGTGCTTTGGGAAGGTTTATTTCCAGCTGGTGGTGGCCTGGAGGCGCCTGCGTGTCCGCCTGGACCAGGAGGGTGGTGGTGGCCCCGCTCCGTGCTGCCTGGGCACAGCTGATCGTGGTGGGGGACCCATGTGCGTAGCGCCAGGAGAGCGGCTCGGGTGAAGAATGCAAAGTATTCCTTGATCTGAGCTTTCAGACACAGGAAAGGGGCTTGGGAGCAATCACTGCAGACATCCAAGTGGGAGAAATGAGACATCTGTGTCATGCATATTTCTTTATTTTTTTCCCTACTGTTAAATGAAGCTGTATTGGTGACTGTGCGGTAGGCAGTGAGAGGATACAGGACTTGTCTACAGTACTGACGTAGATTTATTTACAAACAGTAAAGAGCAAATACAGCTCTAAGTAGCAGAATGAAAATCTTTCAAGTAACCATTTCCTCTTTATCCGACCCATTCCTCTGCTGGGGCGCGATGAAGTTCCCTGGCCCCTAATTCCTGTGCTCCTGCATCTCCCGCTGCCCTGGCTCACGGGCGCTGGGCTCGGCGTGGGGAGAGGCGGCCAGGACCGGCCGCTCGGCTGCTTTAAGGCTGTCTGGGGGCAGAAAGCACAGCTGCGGGCAGCAGCAGCTTTTGACCCGTTTTCCGAGGGGGAGACTTTTCCCGAGAAATTCACTGCAGTCTTGGGGCATATTTACAGCACAAAAGAATTAATTTCTCCAGCTGCAGGACTGAGGTTGGCTACCAGGCGCGGCTCAGAGGTAGCACTCCCCGTTCGACCCGATTAAGCTTTGACAAAGCGGGCGAGGGCAGGGCAGGATGCGTGCCGCCGGGTCCCCCAGCAGCTCCACCTTCGGCTTCCCTGCGCACAGGGCCGTGCCCAGCTGTGGCAGGGTGGAAGTGTGATGGCTCCGCATTAATTTCTCTGGCGTACCGGGGTCTGCGTGCTCTTTGGTATCAAACAGCTTCACATCTCGTTTATAAACACTGACTTTCAAGCGCTGCAGGGAGCAGTGGTTTCTTTCTTTAAAAAGAGGAAATGGCCGTGAAAGGGAGCGGGAAGTTCAGCTTCAGCCCCTTCCTATTACGGGCTTGAACGTAGGTGTTTGGTCGGGCAGGTCATAGAAAAAGTGGGGGCCGGGTAGCTCTTTTTTCTTTAATCCTTTTGGCTCTGCTCAGCAGAACAGCGGCGCGAAGCTGAAGTCATTTTCTCTTCTAGCAGGAAGGAAGAAAGAAGAGGGTGTTATTAAACACAGTGGAGGTGTTAACAGCGTAACGCTCGGGAAGGGTTGTTTTAGAGAGGCGAATTTTTGTTGCACCGCCATCAGCTTAAACAGCCTGGCCCAGGCAGCAGCACAGAGCTGGAAGGTGAGGATGGTGTAAATGCTACACCAATTATTCCGAACACTTGCTGTAGCCTTTGCTGCTGCCTGTAGCCCTAGGAGAAGGCAGGGCCTCCCCGGCTGCTGCTGTGACTTGGTCTATTTATGTTTTCCTTGGTGCCAGCAGCGGGCTCTCAGCTGAAGCCTGCTGCATGCTCCGATTAGAAAGCGGTTTTGTTCGCAGCACATGGAGCGGAGCTCAGGCCAAGGGCTTCGCCCATCCTATCGCCGGCTGCTTGTGCCTGCGGGACGCTGTCTGCCCCATTTCTCTTGCTTCTCTTAATGTTCAGGGACAGGGGAAGCTCCTGGCTTTGTTTTTCAGGGAGCAGTGAGCTTCCAGCTGTTGGCTGTGATGCTTTGCTGCTTTGGAACTGGGGAGATGGGTAGAAAGAATATCAGCCCTCATTAAACCTAATAATTAAATCCTAATTAAACCATTGACCATCTAAAAGGCCACCCAGAGCAGAGCGCTGCGTGCGATTCCACGCCTTCCCTCTGCACGAGGTATTGCTGGGGTTATTCCCGCTGCCGAGGCTGTGCAACGGCTCCCGACCGGCTTAAAATACGCCGTGGGCAAAGCGGAGCAGCAGAGTGCCTGCGTGGCAGCACTTGCCGTGTTGTGGCAACAGGAGGCCCTGAGACGAAGTGGTCTGATCTTGCTCAAGCGCGTAGTTTGGGCTGTAATCTGCTGTTTTCATCTCTCTCCGCAAAGCAGGGGTGTGAACGTGTTTTGTCAGGCTGCTTTGCAATAACACCGGGCTGCTCGGGGAGGGGGACGGGGAGCAGAGCGCGGCGAAACCGTGCTCGGGCAGCGCTGCCCTGCCGCTGCTGCCGGCGCATCGTTCGCCCGCAGAGATTTCCAGCCCCAGGCTCGCGGGGCTGCCCTCGCCCAGCTGGCAACGGCGCGCAGTCCCCCCTTCCCCAGCACTTTTTGTGGTTAAATGGCTGGGGCTCGCACCCGCCGGCCGCCTCGGGAAGTACCTGCCGCGCAGATGTTCAGAAGAGACCGCAGTCCTTGAGGTTCTCTTTGATGATGACATCTGTGACTGCGTCAAACACGAATTTGACGTTCTGCGTGTCTGTGGCACAGGTCATGTGGCTGTAGATTTCTTTCACGTCCTTTCGCATGTTGAGATCGAGGAACTGGGTCTTGATGTAATTTCCTGCGTCTTCAAATGTGTTGGGACCTGCAGAGGGAGGAAGCCATCTGCTGCAAGCGGCTCTGCCTGGGGCGGTGACGCTCGGGGCCGGGGGACCTGGGGACACTTAGGGCTTGGTCCAGGAGTCAGACCTGAAACCTGCCTCCCAGCTGGGTGGTAATTGCAGCTATCGAATCAATTTTAAAAGAAGCCTTTTATCCCGCTTCCATCCTCCCAAACAGCTTGCAGCAGCCACGCTGGCCGTGCCTCTGGTTCGCTCCCGGCTCCAGGGGCTGCTCCCAGCACAACAGAGCCGTGAGGGCAGCACCCAGGCTGGCGGCCATGGGGAGGGGGACCGGACCCACTCACCATCGTAATCTGGGAAGCAGATGCTGAGGTGGACCTTCTTGATCTTCTCCTCAAAAAGATCCTTCTTGTTGAGGAAGAGGATGATGGATGTGGCGGCAAAGAACTTGTGGTTGCATATACTGTTGAATAGGTGCAGGGATTCGTGCATGCGGTTCTGGAAGCAAGCGGGACAAAGCGCGGGCGCTTGGTTACAACCAAACCAACCTTTTGTCCCCTGTTCCCGAGACGGGTGCTGTGCCCCATGCCGCTGCTGCAAAACAAAGAGCAGCAGCAGCGGAGCAATGCTCGGGGCTGCTCCTGTTTGCCACGGCAGCAAATGGCTCTGCCCCTCTGAAAAGCCCCCCTTGTCCCTCTGGAGAGCCCCAAAGCCCGCGCGCTGCGGTGCGAGCGACCTGGGTACGTTCGGGTGCTGCTCATGGCAGGGAGCGGTGCTAGAGCTGCAAAGTGGCTCCGGGCAGCACAGGGCTCTGGTCTTGATGGTCAGTGATGCCGGCTTGTGCTGATCCCGCTGGGGGAATCAGCGTGGGAAGGGCCCTGAGCAAGTGGCTGCTCGTGTCTGCGCCAGCTGGGCCACGCTGCGATGCTGCAGGATTTCCCCGGGGCACCGCAGCCCTCGGCCATTGCCCGCAGCTTGGGGAAGGAGCGTGACAAGGGGAAAGCTTCGGTTTGAAAGCAGAGGTGCGGTTTTTAGTTTGCTGCAGGAGGATGAGGCTCCATCCAGCTGGACCTTTGTGGTTGCCCACTGCAGGCAGGTGCTCTGGGGCCGACAGGGATGGGTTTTCCTTGTCCAACTCCCCGCCGCGGTAGCTCCGGTATCGCTTCGGTAAGTGGGATGCCTGCAGGGCCAGCTTTTGCTGAATCCTGCCCTGTCCTGTGCAGGGGAAGCAATACAACCTCTCCCAAGGGCTTCAACAAGAAAGATGCTGCTGTGAGGGGCTAGGGAAGGGCTGGCGGTGTTTGCTCGAGGAGGGAGCCAGCTGCAGCCCAGGCGCACCCGGTGTCACCCGGCCCCCACCAGCACTGCGGGCAGCAGAGCCCGGCTCTGGCACTGGGCCCGGCTGAGCGCACTGGCGAGCATCTGTGGGACGTCTGCCCTGGGAGGTACCGGCAGGGAGGCTTTGCCCCGAGCCCTGAAGCAGGGGAGATGGCAGCCTGCTTTCCTGGTCGAGGAGGAGCGGAAGGGGATTACTCCGGTTGTCTTCACCCCTTATTTCTTCTGAGGAATAACGCATCCTCCTGGGACTGTCGTGTTTCTGCTCTCCAGATCTCTGCCCTCCAAGCTGCTTTCCCTGTGCAATGTGCGAGTCCCCCCGGTGCGTGGTGGGAGAGCAGCGGCTCTGCCGGAGCATCCCCTGCTCGGCACGCAGAGGCTTTGCTTGGTGAGTTCGCGCTCTCCTTCCCCGTGCTGCTGCTCCCGGGGAGCAGAGGAAGGTAAAAGCTGCACCTCATTGCTGCCTCTCTCCCCTCCAGCACCCTGATTCCCTTTGCTCCTCCGCCAGGGCTTGCTGGGCCCCTCTGCCAGAGCTTCGTCCCCTCCTGCGCCAGCTCCAGTGCGTTTGGGTCTGCTTGCGTGGTTTTGCTGCGTCTGGATGTTTTTCCTGGTAGGATGGCGGCTCTCAGGAGGAGACCAGGCCTTGGAAGGAGCTGGGCTTTCCCTGCGGTCAGCAGGATCCGACCCACAGCTCCACCGCCTGAACGTCAGCTGGGTTGGGCTGTTCCTGCCCCGGGGGGAGCACGGGCGCACGCGTGGGCTGGGTCCGGGCCGAGGCCCTGCCCTGGGTCACCCAGAGCCTTCACCTCTCCCGGCTGCGGCCACCCCACACGGGTGCTGTCACCCCCGGAGCACCCAGCTCCTCTCCCCTCTTGCTGCCCCGAGCCATTCCCTGGCCCCGACCCACCACTTCGTCGTCCTCCACCAGCACCATGTCGTAGGCGCTCAGCGCCCCGCAGAAGATGATGCAGGTCACCCCCTCGAAGCAGTGGATCCACTTCTTGCGCTCCGATCTCTGCCCTCCCACGTCGAACATCCTGGGAGGGGACAGGGACGGGGCGGTGGCACTTCTGCTCCCACCACCCCCTCCTGGGCGGCCCCAGTCCCCCCCCAGCACCCGGTAGCATCACGGATGCAGTGACCCATCCGTCATCCCCGGTCCAGGCGGGGCTGGTGGCCCCTGAGCGGCAGGGGAATGTTTGCTGCCTTCATCCCTGACCCCGTCCCCACTGCTGGGGCTGGAGGGGCTGCCCGCACTCGTGGGGGGCTGCACACCCACCTGAAATTCAGGTCTTTGACGGAGAATTTGGTCTCGATGATGCCCGTGGTCTTCACGCGGGACCGCAGCACGTCCTGCTCGTTGGGGAGGTACCCGGGGGCCGTGATCCTGTCCAGCTGGTTCAGGTAGCTGCAGGGCGGCAGGGGATGCGCTGCGGAGGGGCTGGGGACGTCCCCGTCCCCATGGGGGGAGTGACGCCGGCCCCAGGTGACAGCTGGGCTCTCGGGGGGGCTCGGGTTTGGTGAAGGACGTGACTCAAACCGCACCCTGTGGCGAGACCGCGGGTACATACAGGAGGTGACACGGAGCTGCCTCACCCTGCCCACGCAGTGGGGACGTGGGGGCTGCGGGGGGGCTGTGGCCAGCCAGCACTGGTGGCCCTTGGCTGGATGAAGAACAGGACAGTGGCCTCGGGCTGTTCCCAGGAGCAGGGAGGGGATTTTGGAGCTGGGAGCGACTGCAGCGAGCGGGGGTCCCCGCGCACGTCCCCGCCCCGGGCTGGGGGCCGCACTCACTACGCGGCCGAGTCGTTGAGCTGGTACTCGGCGGCTCTGTCAAAGCAAGCCTGCACCCCGCCGTCCTTCCACAGCTTCTTTATGCAGTCGACGAGCTCGGGGGGCATGGTGCCCTCCTCGATGGAGTCGGCCAGGTTGAAGAGCTGCCGGCCGTCGTCCTGCGGGACAGAGCCCTTCGCCACCGTCCCCTGCGCCGTCCCCTCCCCTCGTCCCCCGGGGTGGGGGGGCAGGAGGTGGCCGCCCCCACTGACCGCTCGTCCCGACTCGGCATAGTCGATGCCCAGCGTGGACATGGCGCGGATGATGGCCAGGATGGACTGCAGGATGTTGCCGTAGATGATGGCCTTGAACTCCATGCACTCCTCGGGCGTGTAGCCGTCCTGGTGGATGATCCTGGGGGGGACACCAGCCTCAGCCCCAGGGTCTGGCACCCCAGGATGCCCCCTCTCTCTCCTCCGCATCACCCCCGCTTTGGGAGCCCACCACCAGCATGGCACTGGGGAGACCCCTGGGTCCTTCAGCCCCCACGCTCCTGCCAGAGATTTTTAGGGCTCATCCTGGTCCCCCCTGGGTACCCAGCCATGGGGTGCAGCCCTCGCCATGGTTGTACTCACTTCATCTGCTTCACAATGGTGCTCTTGCCCGACTCTCCAGCCCCTGGAAAAGAATCGGAGAAAACCTCAGCGCTGGCTGGGACAGACCGCAGGCCTGATACCATGGTGACGGGCACTGCGCTGTTCCCATGTGGTGTCCATCACCGTGGCTTCAGGCCTGCAGAGGCTGCCACCATCGCTGCGCTGCCTCAGTGATTGCCTTGGTGCTTTAAGCAGCTTAGGGCAGCACAGGAAGCTGCTTAGAATTAGGGTGCTAATCGCCTTGACCCCAGCCCCCCTCGCCTGACTAAGCCCCCGCCGCTGCTCCTGCCCCCCGAGCCCCAGGGGTTACCCCAATGGCTGAGCGGGGTGCGGGGTCCCCTGAGGGACGGTCCCCTCCTGTGCCCAGCCGTGGGGCAGGGTTTGGGGATGCTGGGGTCCCGCTGACCCCCCTGGGATGTGCCGCAGGTGTCACCCAGGTGTCCTGGTCTCAGCCGCTCTGTTCCCCATGCCCGCAGTGTCCCCTTGGTCCCTGCCACCCATCTACTGCCACCAAGGGCAGATGCTACCCCTGGCTTTTCCCAGGCACAACCCTGGGGGACATCCAGCAGTGGGACAAAAGCTCAGCTCGCTAACAGCAACTCGTCAGGCTAACGAGAGCCCGCCTGGCGCTGCAGGGAAGGGGCTCTTGTGGGGACGAGAAAGGCGCAGCAAGAGAAGACGATGGGGACAGGGGCTGTGTGCCTCTGGGGCACCCGGCTCCCCTGGCACCACAGATATGTCCCTGTCCCCTGCCTGTCCCCTTGCCCTGGTTGCTTTTGCTCCATGCCCATTCCCAGCGGCTACAACCCTGGCATCGATGGGGTCCCTGTGCCAGGTAGGGACATGGGGACAGTTCCCGTGTTCTCCCTGCAGGGACGTCCCCTCCACCCTACCGAGCAGCAGCAACTTGACCGTCTTTGCCTCCTTATCCGCATCCTCCTGAAGCTTCTTCTCCAGCTCCTTGGACCTCTTGGCCATCTCCTTGTCCTCTGCGCTTGCCCCGCTACCCATGGCCTCGTCTTCCTCTTGCAATGCCTCGAGCTCCTCTAGGTCCCCGGGCTCTTCCAGCTCTTCGTGGGGGCTGCGCGCGCACCCTGGGGGCGGGCGGAGGGTGAAGGGGGAGAAAGGGGAGCCCCGAAAGGCTGAGCCGGGCGCCCGCTGCCCCTCGCTGTGCCGGGGGTGCTGGAGCGCTTGCCTGGGTGCTCGCGGGCCGGCTGCCCCCCACACTCTCCCTTAATTCCCCATGGATAACCCAATTTCTGGGCTGACGGATTTGGGGACTTTTTATCTTGCCACGTGACCCAGGAAATCCAATTAGCCCAAGATGGCAAAGATTAGGGCTCGGAAAAGAAAGAGCATCTTGGGGAGGTGGCCGGGGAGGTGGCCAGGGAGGTGGGCACGGGGCCTTACATAACGGGGCAGGCGGCGTGCCACCCCCCGCCGTGGGTGACGGGGACACCCCGTGTCCTGTGGGGTGGCTGAGGGGCTCCGCAGGTTTGGGGCACCCCCGGTGCGGGTGCCCCACATGCGGGGGCACAGGGCCGGGGTTTGCTCTGGGGACGGGCTCAGCCCCGCTCACACCACCCCCAGGGACCCTGGGTGCTGCTGGGGCGGTTACAAGGGGGCAGCGGGGCCGAGGGTTTCCTCCTGCTGGGGAAACGGAGCTAATTACTGCAGGCGGGTAACGAGCACCCGTAATCCTGCACTGCCGAGCACCGCTCGCCGAGCCCCGAGCCCTCCTGCTGCCTAAGCTCTTTAACTTAGGTTGTACTCATCCTTCCTCCCTCCTACCTCCTCCTCCTCCTACCCAGCCCAGCAGGACCACAGGACCCCCCCAGCTGTAATTGCCCCAGGGTGGGTGCCCCCACCCCGTGCTGCTGGAGCTGGTTCTGGGTGTGGTGGTGGCACTGCTGGGGACACCCACTGCCACCCCCGGGGTCCCTGTGGCTGCCAGTGGTTTGTGAGACCCCCCGGCGCCCCGTGGTGTCACCGGGGGATGATGCCCCCATGTTTTCCCTGTGTCCCACCTGGTTGCCTGTCCCACCAGCAGCACAGACTGCCTCCTGCCATCCCGGTGGCATGGGGACAGCCTGTCCCCGCTGTCCCCGTGGACACAAAGCCCCTTCTGAGCCTCTAATGAACTTGGCGTTTACGAAGCGGGTCCAATTAAAATACCGACCTCCCAACCCGGTGGCATGTGGGGGACATGGGCCAGTGCCTGGGGGGGACAGTGCCAGGGGGAGCACAGCTTTAGCCCATAATCCAGAGCTCAGGCTGGGGGGACCCCACTGTCCCCCACCTTGATGGCCCTCATCCCCCCCAGGTGGCTCTAAAGGGCGCTGTCCCCTCGCCGTCCCCTTTGCTGGGGCAGTGGGGTGGGCTGGGGGACGCGAGGGGCCGGCTGCATTCCCTCTGCTCCGGCAGCAGCTAAAAATATTCCCTGCGCCGGTGCCGGATTAGGGGACTTGGCACCCNCCCGCCGGCACCATCCCCGGCACTCCCGGCCTGGCCGCCGTGCCGGGAGCAGCCACGCAGGTAGGGACATGCGGGGACCGGGGTGGGGACAGGCGGTGACACCCCCGGAGCCTGAGCCCTTTTCCAGCCCCCG